>JAZHYW010041043.1:0-176123 GCA_037355805.1 Ixodes ricinus | reverse complement strand
TTCGCTATTAGTAGTGCCAAAGACTGATTGTTTCTCCACGAACAGTAAACGCGCCGCCGAGAGAAGTTCGTCGGCTCTTCGCCGCTTTTCGATTCATTGAGCTCAGCCTTAAACTTATCCATCTAGTGTAGACCATTTCAGAGAAGGCGAGTCAGGTGCCAATCTCAACGTTTCTACGTATGACACGTGCTTTACTCGATTTCCGAAGCTACTAAATGCGCACGAGTTGAAGTGTAGATATTGGTGCGCTGGCGCTGCGCATTTGTGGCATTAGAACGCTAGTTCAATTTGCGCACAAATAAATGTGGGAGATATATCAACCATTGTAAAAAGCGAAAGAATGCATTGCTGGCATCTTAAATAGACATTAAACAGATGTGCTTCGATTAGTTTTAAGCTTGCAGCGCAATATTATCGCACTTGAGCATCAGCTGACAAATGCTTATAAACAATCGCAATGTTTACGAAATCATACCCGAGCATACCCTTGTTCGTTGATTCGGAAAGCGAGCATGGCCTTAACCATACTTACGAATGCAAAAAAATTTATTCGCCAGAAGACTTTTGTTTTCAAAAGCTGGCTGACAATGCCGCACAGCCCATCTTGCAATCCTTACATATTATACCGCGCTTAGTCGTCGCTTCTAAGCGAACAAAGACCGCGTTATGCGAGCGAACACTGAAGATAGACAGTCACAAGAGTCCCTTCTCCACCTACGCTTGTGACTCGTGCGTGCGGTCGGGTCCAAAAAATGAGATGGGTGGAACGAGGGTTGCACATGAGTTTCCTGTTTGCAAACATTTATAGCAACTCACAACCACGTATTGGTAGGCACTAGACTCTATAAAACAAAACAAAAAGAGACGATCTCGGCCGAGGCCGGTACATGCGACCGAGCATCATTTCTAGTAGCGATTTTATAATCATAACACTATACAACGGCAAACGCAGAGAGCCAACGTGAACAATCCAAGCACGGTACAATCAGCAGATGAGGTGATTACTAAATACATTAGAATGGTTCGAACGTTTTTCTATACTTCGGATTTCAATTAAAATCAGAGCCATGCAATTCTACCCTCATCTTATACATGTCTGCTGTGACGACCAAAGCAGCAATCTTTCGAAAGCACAGCTCAGTAGATTGGTCTTGTTTGTAGCGAAAACCTCGTGCATAGCAGGAACTTTTTCAAAACGCATAATTTTGCCCACGCTTTGTCGTCATGGAAATGTTGTGAACACTTGTTGCTAGATCGAATTCTGTCGACAAGCTTCATAGAACTCCTCACGCCGTTTCGTGACGCGTTCTTGTGATGGTGCGCGGTTCGCATTCAGCCCAACCTATGCGGGTAGAAGCGACTTACCAGTCCTCATGGGTATCGACGTACATTTATTTGTCTTCGCGCTGCCAACAGCAAAAACGCGCGGCTCGCATTTTAGTATGCTTATCAATTTTCAGTGAACCGATAACGCCACATGAGATTACGGTTCTGTTCCGGTTCAGGTTCAATATCAAATGTTTGATATCGGTTATAGTTTTCATCCACTCATTCAAACTATGTATGGCAAATAGCTGAAGCAATTGTGTTGCATTGCGCTAAAACCCTCTAGCCTCACTAATATTTAGTGATACTCTGAGTTTCCAGAAGAAAGACTCCTTCGATCATGGCACTCTTTGGCCACATAGTCGAAAGCGTACTGTGTATATTTGATAGTTGTTCCCGGAATGAGGCGATACCACCGCTAATCGGGCTGATAAACCTGGCGACATTTGCTGAGCATTTAATACTCTCGAGATCCTTTCCTTAGTCAGCACAGGTGGTCAAGATTTGTCTCGCCTACACCTCTTGTCACGTGACATACCCTTTAACCAATCAACGTCGAGCACTTAATCAAACAATATCTAGCCTCGTGGCCACGCTTTTATTTCGGCTTCGAGAAATGCCTAATTCTTAGTAAATGAACATTTAACGTTAAAAATCCTGTTTTTTGTTCCGGGTTCAGTTCGGGTTCGGTTTAATGCCCTAGTTTAAAGCTACACACTAAACGTGCACGATTACAACACCATATTTGTTGCAACTCGCGGCGCCACGAACAACATATTCTTCGTCTATAACTATTGAGTTTTGTTTGTTTCACTGAGGGCGTGCCATTTTCATCTTCGAAGAAACATAAGAAAATGAGACGATCAAGCCTTCAATAAACTCCAGTGGAATGATATCGTTTTAAGAGCCGCTTACTATAAGCTAGCAATTTTCGCCAACTTCCAGTAGGCTCTAGATGAAAATCCACACAGCTCGCCTAAGAATCGAACCCACTTCACTCCACTTCATTCTGCGGGAAATGTATCTAATTTCATGCCAATTCCATTCTCCCCAGCGCTGCCACCATTGAATTCCCACTTTATTCTAGGTCGGGAACGTGCGGAATAATTTCGCCATGACTCCAACTCCGAAGTGGCAACTCCGGAATGCTCACTCGGGGTATAGACCGTTTCATTAGGGCCTTTCCAGAGAGGGTAAAATAGAAGAAAAAAATGCCTCCCCTTTCACCTCGCACGTCTTCTGCTCTGCCGAGTGGGCTGCAGCTAGCGTCCGGCTGGGGCGTAAACTGCGTTTAAAATCGCGCCATTTTGGAACTTTTAAACGCAGATGCGTTGATTTTTGCTATGCCAGTTGTCGTGTAATACTATGCCAGATAAAAAGACTCACATGGATCCAATTGCGCTGTTACCTGCGTGCAAATAAAAAAAGAAAACTTCAGATTGGCCGGTCTCTCTGCGAAAAGTAATCCAGTTGCTGTACCTTTTTTACTATACAAAGTTCGTACTGGTGTAGGCCTTTAGCGACCATGAGTGGAAGTCTGAAATAATAAAAAAACATGCTCTCCTGCGGCAATACACGCAGTAGCTGAGGGTAGTACTGCTCGGCTGACTCAACTGCTATTTAAGTAACGGAACAAAAAATATGCTAGTAGATCATTTACAGAAATAGAACAACAGAGAGCTATAGGATGATATTGGAGTAGACATAACTATTCTAAGAACGCGAACCACTTCACAACGGAAGCCACGAGTGAGAGTTCGATGTTCCGTACAGCCCGCCGATACAGCTCAAAGATGGAGAACGCAACCTCCCGGTTTGTCGTCTGCTAGCGGAGTCGGGCGCGTGCCCTCTCCCACGTTTTTGCCCTGCCAAACCCGCTGAATTTCCCAGATGTATGGAGAGGGCGCTGCGATTGAACAAAATGGTGCCGCCCAGAGAGCGCTAAATGGAATTGTCTATAGCACAGAAGTTTTTAAGCTGCAGCAAATAAGCTTCTTAGGCTCGCTGAGGTAGCTATTCGTTTGCCGAAAATCTGCTCGCGGAGGGTTTTGTTCTATAATCGGCTGCCACTTGATCATTATAGTAAAGGTCTATTTTGAGCAGCTTGTTTTGTAGCCGGAAGATTTGAAACTCGTAGTCCAATTTTTTAATAAACTGAGTCACATCTCAATATTATGGCTTTCTCAACCCATATGAACTGTTTTATATTCTTTATAGAAAGTTTACTTGCAGTCGTAACTGTTAAATTAAATTTATTTTCTTGTGTAGGTTTTGAAATCGAGTTGACGCTATCAATAACTGCACTATTTTTATATCCAGAAATATCAACAGTGATCTGCAACATTCTTGAAGACATGATGTCATAATTGGCTTTATTGGTCAAGAGTGACCACCTTTTTTAATGTTTTATTTTTTATGTTCTGAATTTTTCATCTGCGCCCCCGAATTCCGAAACGCCTATCAATTGATTATAGTCTTAGCTGGAGCCCTTGGTAAAGTGGTATAGCTCTTTGTTTTGGCCTTCTTTGTTGGCGCATGGCGTTTTGTCATGCGCTGTGTCACTGCGGGAGTTTAAAGATTTTTGTCCCTAACATGGTTCGAGTTTGGTGTCATAGCGCAGCAGCTCAAAGATGAGTGTTTTTCTCCCAACGTTGCTGGATATCTCTTGAAATTTCTAATAAAAAATATCCACGGACTGGTGACTCTTACCATGTACATGCTTTTGGAATTCACGTGGACGTTTGGGCAGTACGAACGGTGATTATTCCTGTCCGCTTGTTTAGTTGGCGTTCGACCAATTTAAGAGAATTATATTCTCAAAGGAATACTCTATCAGCTGGAATGTCTTGGATTTTATTAGAAGACTTGGTCGTATCGGTAACATACGTTTCTTTTGAAGGTGGTGAAAACACATTCCTTACAATCGCTCCAGCTTTCACCTACGTGATCTAGCAGGCGATGTGCATGTCAAATCTTTGCGATGCGGTGAAAAAGACACATGTTCTCGAGGTGTTTTTCTTGTGAGTTCCATACGTGTTTGACAGAAGCGCACTTATAGAAGTTAATTTATTTTTGATTGTGATGTTGACCATCAATCATGTCTTCATGTACTGTCTGCAATCTTGACTTCTTCATATCATTTAAGAAAGCAACAATGGACTAAATTTGATCATTTTCCTGTGTTATTTGCTGCTCCTTCGATCGAAATGCGTACAGCATCATTGTTACGTAAAAGACATCTTCCAAAACTCGGCGACATGGCCGCAACAATATTTGTTTAGTACTTGAATGTTGAATATCTACCTCCGTGAATCTTGAGGTAAGACGTAACGCGGTGTACTTTCTTTCCAACTTTGTGACTAACTCTACTCGTTTAGCGGTGTTGGTTTTTCTTGGAAGATCCGTCGTCTTATCGTCTTCAATGTAGTAACTTGGAAACACTTCATTTCTATGATACCACAAATAGGGGTTACTAGTTACACTTTTTACGGATATTAAAAGCTGCCTCAAATTTATACCACTTTACCCGGTCTTCATTGGTCCATTGTTCTTTTAATCTGTTCCTCTTTGTTGTCGTCTTCATTAACCTGTTACATATGTCGTCGTCATCTTCTTTGATGTGTGAAGTAACTTCTTGCATTACATCTACCAGCAAGTAAAACGGATGCAGTACTGAAAATAAAACGATGAAACAAATAACCCGTACCAATCAAAAGTTAGCATTACTTCTGGAACGGAGCTGAATAATTGTCCCTTTGGGAGATCAGGAGTCGAGCTCGCACGACGTCTTTCCACCATGCCTACTGCTGAAAGCAAAAAAGTTTTAACATGACAGCGTTAAGTAGCTCGTGTCGCAGAGAAGCTCTTGCCAGTGTCGGTGTTGATGGGACCAAAATGTAATTGGTCGAGGGGTCATCACGTCACAGCCGCATGAGCTTGCGCGGAAATTTCAAACCCACAATCCTCACATGAACGTGACGTCATGGCTTGAATGAAATCATTTAACGTCGCATGTAATGCGAAATAAATGTCGCGGCATGTCTCAAATGATTTAAATTTATAAAATAATTAATTTGTCTTAGAAAGTTTAAAATAAATATTAGTGGGATTCAAACCCACGATCCTTCGGTAGCGAGCCAGCCATGGCTACTTCGTATGCCACGCAGACTCGCTCGCACCGTTTGAGAATAAACAAGAGTTTATATTTTTAGCTATCGCATTCCGCACTAGAGACGAAGCTTAAGAATCTGGCTGTAATAGTTTGCCAGTTGGACAAATTGCGTGGGCGTTTTTTTGCTTACTTTCTTTCAACTAGGAGCATTGGAATGGGGAAAACGAAGTGAATATTTGTTGGTACGTGGATAGAGTACAAGAAATCCCGATTTGGCGCATTTAAATTAGTGTTGTAGACGTCGAAGAAAAAGTCAAGAAATGCGTTACACCTTAACAGCATATAAATTAACCAAAAACCAACCTCAGTTGCCACAATAGAAAAGTAACGCTGCAAAATTACTGACAACATATCATATTTTCCTAAAACTTTGCACAAGCTGCCCAAATATATATCCCCTAAAACCCATCATGCTGTTTGTGTTCATTTAAACTTTATACTGAAGAAGAGTCGCTACTATGGCGGAGATTCAATCGCACTCACGGCAACTCCATTATATTTTACAGCTACGATATGTAGGATGCTTTATGTTCTCTCGGCTGCAGTGTGCGGTGGACTGTAGTTTACTGGGGCTCAACCTAGAGCCAAAGCCTCAGTTTATTTTATGGAGTAGTGTCACGTACGGGCCCGATCACTACCCTACATATGTCGGCTTGGATAGATGAGAGTGATCAAAATATTATTTAAGTGACGCAAGCAGTATGGCGTAAATGCAATAGAAGCTGTAGCAAATGTGCAGTTCACAATAATGACCGACGGTCATCTTTACAGTTTATACACGAATGCCTTGTTAATAAGCAAGCATCTGATGAGGATGCAGAAGGCTATCTTAGTTTCCTCATCAGCTCGAGCGAAGCCGAAACTATGAAGCGCGAGCAGACTGCCTCGAATTACTCATGAATTTTATGTTCACGCATGCTCTACTTGCCTAATAAAAACGCAAAGCTCGCTTTTAGAACTTCTGCTACGCTTAAACACAAATCGCAAAGAAGTGTGCCAAACGCCTATATTATACAAGTGAAACGTAAGAACAGCTTTAACGCCCTGGAGTGACGCGCAATATGTCAGTTTTTGTATAGTGGTGCAGTGACTAGCTTGTCCTACTGAAACTACAGTTCCATTGCACTATGTGTATGCATTGTAAATATAAGGATATTTTAAAATTTGCCTTTAGAAGATTGCATTAATTGGACACTAAACGTATTTAAACTGCCAGTGAGGATATACTAAATAATATTTTGCAGATTATTGTAATTAGCCTATTATATTTAGAAAATATTTAATGCAAAGTGTGTATCCACTTTGTAAATTACTTTAAATGTTATAAGCAATTGATATAAAAATCTGTCTTCCTTTTCAGACATTCCCATGGTTTCGAAGCCAATTATCTGTTCGTACAATATTTCGCAATCCTTCTCAAACATAGTAGTGCAATATGGGGTATGCGACTACATTTTCTTGGACGGCCTGTACTATGAAAAGCCGCGTTTATCCATCTTTGACACTAAATACCTGGGCATTCAGTGGCTCCTGACTGTGATAAGGAATGATTGGATAAATAGAAGAAATAATACACAATTTGGCTTATTTATAAACTACAAGTAAGTTTCATAAGATTTCCTTTGAGTTTGTACGCATTACTTATGCATTCAACAATTAATATTACATCATAATATAATTCATTTTATTGAAATCTATATATTCTTAAACAGTACAAAGATAAGTATTGATTTAGAGCTCCAGCATCATTAACCTTTGACAACCTAACTTATGTTTGAGGGCAATATACTAAGTTCACCCATTAGCGTTCGTGAAATTTAAGCATAGCATGAAAGCGGCAAGCATTTTTTTATTATGAAATCGTCCTTGGAAAGTAAGTATTTTGGAATTGGGCTCGTTCAAAAAGTGGCCTGATGTAGCTTTGGGTGCGGGGAGCTGTATTATTTTACACATGCATATGGCGTAACAGTAGCGTCTTAAGGCTCCAGGTAAATGTATTTCGAAGTTGCCACGTCATATTAATTGGTTTATCGTTGTTTTTCTGCAAATTACTCTGTGTTATAAAATCATCATTTATATCGATAATTATGTCAGTGTGGTTTGTGACGGAATAAACTAACGGTGTCCTTCTCCGTTCTTTACAACCATTTCATTTGAATAAAATACCCACAAATATCTTGACTGGAACAAATCCGAGTGCAGAACATTTGTTTTTGATAAACACCAATCGCATTTATGCATAACGCCCGTGTGGTCAAGTTTGGTAGTAATCAGGAAAGTAACAAATTAATGAACGCAAGAGTCATAAATATACAATATGCATGTGTTTAGGTAAGTTGAAAACATTTGCATAATTGTAGCAGTAAGAAAGAAAATATTGAATTAAAATAAGAGAGGAACGACATAACAAGGGACCCGGTCGAGTGAATCAGAACAAGGATGTTCATCAGTCAAATAATAAACCATTACATTTTGGTAACGCCGTTGAGATGCGTAATAAAATATGCCAAGGACCTCAGCCGTCAAGAGAGAAGCTTTCCGGTGAGCCGATTGCCTCGACCCAGCTATGAGATAAGATCCCTTCGCTATCGGCCATGTCACCAACGAACACTCAGACGAATGTGCTGACACTCAAGATCCTGCGAAAACTACTGGAACAGCAAAAGCGCGCAATCATGGCCACTACCCTCAAGAGTCAGACCATTCAGCTGCAAATTACGCTGACATCTGTCGCCGAGTATCTTCTCAGTAGGTACCTGGGCAACCGCCACAACCAGCAGTCGCTGCACTTGAGAAGATTTCTTCTCCAAACCAGACTGAACTATCTGCACTACAGCGTTTTTAGTTGAAGCCGTTTGATAGTGAAACTCCCGGGTTCCTTACCTTCACCAGGTCGGCATAATCACCGATGCAAACAATTGAACTGAAGATGACAAGGCATGTGCTGTCATTGCCCAACTTGATGGCCCCGCGTACAACGTGCTCCAAACAGTTTGAGGCATCCGTCTCAGGTACACAGCACTAGTAGCAACCTTAAGGTATCGTTGTGGTGGTGCCCACCTGCTACAAGCATACTACGCAGACCTCTGGTCACGGCGCGAACAATCAAGTGAGAGTTTATCCGAACCAGCATAAAGTATAGAACACCTAAGCTACTAGTCATTTCTAGAAGCGACACCCCGTCCTTGAATTCTGTCGGCATGACAAGGTCCGTGGCGGCTATAAGCGATGCCAAAGTGCAAAAATGTGTTCGCCTGGCAAGACCCGATACAATACAGAAAGCTCTTGCCCAAACCCATGGAAATGAGCGCTGTTCAGTGTGCAACCAACTGCACGCAGCCAACAACATTGCATAGAGTTTACGTTCAAGCATCGCCAATCACGCAACGGACACTCCAGCATGTTGTGTCTACCCATTTACGGAGAAATGCCAACGGGTCATGCTACCGATGCGAACATTGTTGTCGCTTTGAATTAGAATACGCGATTGTTTTTACCCTGTCGGGGGACGGCAATCCCTGTCACCTGTTTCAGGACCGTGCATAATTGTTTGAAGGCCCCTTGTTTCAGTTGGTGCACTGTTTCAGTTGGTGAAGGTGCACTTTTTGACACTGGGGAAGTTGTGAATGTTATTGGTAAGTATTTCCCTCAATTGAACGTGTAGTATATTTTTTTACTGTTTAGCATATTTTAGGGTTCATAGTTATGTCGTTCGAAGTGCGGAAAAAGTTAGATTAAGCTTCACTGTATTCGGGCGCGCATCAGTTAAACATCATGTTGTAATTCCAATATTTGTCTGTCCTGATATTCTTTGGTGCAGGTGGTGTGCTAGGGCCGGCTAGTTTTCCTTAAAGAATTCTGCCGCTATCTAACAGAACCAGCGAAACTTCACAGAGCCCTAAGGGTCACGGCACAAGTCCCAGCTATGCGCCACTGTGACAGTCTTGCAATTATATTACGAGCCTTTGGCTATTCTGCCTACTTGGTTCTCCATGTAGGCGATTTTGTTGCAGCTTCATAAACTTTTGGTAATTGGCGCGTGTTATGCGGTAGATGCAATGAATGGCTTACCGAATATCTTCCCGCCATACAAATCTGTTCATAGAAAGGGACTTGGGGTGTGCGCATTGCTGCTACGACGGCGATATAGCCAGACGGATCCATGTCGCTGAACGTGCAAGCGAATCCGCCTCATATTAATTGGGACATCGTATACGAGTCATCCAGGGTTTCCAGACCTGATTGTGAGGTGGCAGCACCTTGAACATTACCTACGAGTGCTGATGGCTGTTTCAGCATTTTGTTAAGGAACCTCTGTCGTAGCCACGCCAAGCTGAAACAAGGAGAACTCGTCGCAGAGTCCTTTCTTTTTTTCATTTGTCATTGATTTTGACAGCTGTTCTTGATCAAAGAAAACAACTAGCCGAAGCTTCAAATCAAAATTACCAAGTACATTTCGATGTGTTAAATTTTGGTTCAGCACTCGACAAATACCAAATCGACTTGCACATGAAGCTGATCGCAACTTACCGCACATGTGTAGTACTTCCTCTAAACGAACTGGGATGCACGCAGCTTGTTCAACACAGAGTTGACACAGGTGAGCATGCTCTTGTTCACCAGCCCTTACGTCAACTAGCTCCAACAGGGCACGAAGTGATTCGAGCACACGTTGCTGACACGCTTAGTCAAGGGGTCGTCACGCCATCCAAACCGCGGGTTGCGTTAGAGGAAACGTCCCATATTGACGTCACACGTGACGTCAAGTGTGACGTCACGAGGGTTTCGTGCGTTTCATTATGGAAAACGTGCCTCGATCAGACGTTTCTTCCTCCCTTTTCTCCTCCACCTCGCTACGCCCCATCATCCTCCTCCCCTTCCCTATTCTCCTCCTCTCTCCTCCCTTCCTTCTCCTCCCTCCTCATCCCTCCTCTCTCCTCTCCGTCCTCATCCCGCCTCCTCCCCTCCTCTTCCATTTCTTTCCTCCCAAGCCTCCCTTTCTCCTCCTCCTCCAAAAGAAAATACACTGCTTAACGAAGGAGGAGGGAGCAGGATATTAGAGTTAGAAGGAGAGAAGAAGAAAAAGGGAGGAATACGCCAGCTACCTGTTCCGCAGGCAAGTGATACCTTCATACATCAGAGTTTTTGTTTTTGTTGTTGCAAACTTTTACTGGACATAACGGGAAAGATCAGGAAGGGAAGGGTGAGTTAAACAGATAAAGATTGGGTGTATGCCCTCATCCCAGGGCTCTAAATTTGGCTTGGGCATGCAGCGCGTGCGTCACCAGCAGCATTCGCACATCGATGACGTCACTCTGCAGACCCACTTCCCACTCTTGAGTTGAAGGCTCCACCAGCGGAGCCAGTCCAGGGATCTTCTTAGACTCCCAAGTAACGTGATGCACGTCCGCCCAGGGGTCACCAGAGAAGGGGCAGGCTTCCGTAGTGTACCGGTCGGGGTACCACTGGTGCAACATGGCGGGTGTCACAAGGGTGCCCGTATGGAGCCTTCTCCAAGTGCAATCTTCTTCCTTCCGAAGCCCCCGCACGGGCCGGGAATACGCGTCTGTCGAGTCTCTTCGTTTTGAGCGCCTTGTTAAACGAGAGGTCCACGTCCACTTGACCACCCGACTGGGACGAGTCCCGAAGAATGCAGCCTCGGGCCGCAGCATTTCGCTGCCTTATTCCTAGTGTTACCCGTGTGGCCAGGAAACCAGATCAGATGCACCCCCTGCACTTCCGTCTTACTAAGTTATGTATCAGCGCAGGCGCACACCATCCCGTGAGCGAAATTTCCACATGCATTCTGGGATTCAGAGATGAATGTCGCCCTGGGGTTGCAAACGACCGCAAACGCAATCGCAGCTTCCTCAGCCTGCCCAGCCGACTCTACTCTGACCGAAGCTAATATTAATACCTGACACTGGGCGTTAGCCATTGCGATTGTGGCGACTCCGTTTACTGGGCCGCCAGAGTCAACATATAGCATTCCCTCTTTGTGATCCCATGCCTAAAACAGGTCCTCGGATCTGGCCTTTATACTGCCGTCGTCCTTTCCTGGTTGCATACTCCTCGGGATACGACTCGCCATTATTTTCTTCCGTATTTCTGCTGACAACTCATGGTCGGGAACAGTGCCCGTATGCGTTCCTCCCGGAACCGCCATCCGAGTTTGTCCCATGAGCCACGCCCCGTTCTTCGGGGACACCATCCTCTTTAGCTGAGCCATGAGGTGTGCTTCGTGAAGCTCATCTATCGTATTGTGGACCCCTACCTTTGGTAATTTGTCGGTCGCTGTCCTGTCGGGAAGCCCTAGCGCGCTTTTGTATGCTCTTCTTATCAAAACATTAATTTGTTGGTGTTTCGATTTACTGAAGACCAAGTACGGTGTGGCGTAAGTGATTCTGGAGATAATAAAGGCCTGAACGAGTTGCATTGCTTCTTTCTTTTTTATGCCCCTCCTACGATTTTTTATCCTCCGAAGCATGCCACAAACCTGTATAGTTACGGTGTCAAGTTTATCAATAATCGACCTGTTACCCCTGCCCTGTCAGATGAGCTGGCCGAGGATACGAATCTCCGTGGGCTTAGAGACCCGTTTCCCGCTCATCCAAACCTCGATCTATTAATACACACTTTCGTAAGGGTTCCTCAAGACAAGTAATTCGGACTTCTCCGGTGCACACTTTTGACCGCACTCCTCAGTGTAGTCTTCTACAATTTTTGCAGCCGCCTGTAGTCTTTCTTTAATCACCGCGTCGTTCCCCTCCCGACACCACAGGGTGATGTCGTCGGCGTAGATGGCGTGTTCCACACCGGGAACCGCCCCCAGCGCCTCCGGCAAACCCCGCAGAGCCAGATTGAAAAGAAGCGGAGATAAAACAGCCCCTTGAGACGTCCCCTTTGAACCCAGCTCGAAGTTACTAGATTTCATGCTCCCTAAGGTTAGAGAAGCCTTCCTGTCCGTTAAGAAACTCCGTACGTATTGAAACGTTCTCTGTCCGCAGTGTATCTTGTTCAGGCCTATGAGTACGCTGGCATGCGAAACGTTATCGAAAGCACCCTTTAAATCTAGAGCGAGAATACACCGTTTTTGTCGCCTGGAAGGGTTCTCCAAAAGACCTTTGCATATCCACAGGAGGATGTCCGGTGTTGAGTTATGAGGTCTAAACCCAAATTGAGTATGGAGCATGAGCTTTTCCTTCTCCAAGTACCTGATAAGCCTAGTGTTTAGTACCCTCTCAAAAGCTTTAGCCACTCATGATGTAAGTGAGATAGGTCTAAGATTTTCTAGATTTAAGTTCTTTTTGGGCTTGGGAATAAAGCGAATCTTGGCGGTTTTCCAGCAAGATGGTGTAACCCCCCCGAGCCCAGTAGTGCTCGTGAAAATGAGTAACTAGCTTCCTGAGTTCGCCTTCTTCGAATTTATAAAGGAGTTTTGCCGTGATGTTGTCCGGCCCGGTCGCGAGTGCCCTCTTTTATGGCCCCGGGCTCGTTCTTGAATTCTGCCACCGATACCGGCCTATCCAATTCGGAGTTCTCGCGTCCTAGATATTCTAGAGTTCCATTCGCGCGTTCAAGACACAAATATCTGCACGCGAGTTGATCCATAATTTGCTCTGTATTGGTGTGTAACTCGTAGATGAGTTCAGCTATTTTACTGACCATAACTGACTTGGTCTTAGTTGGATTTATCAGTGCCCTAAGGAGACGCCACGACCGAGCCGTACCAAGGCTAAAGCGTATAGAGAATCACAAATCCCATACCAGTTGTTCCTAGCGATGTCGACCGTGTGGACCTCCGCGACCTAAGTTAGTTCTTGGATCCTAGTACGAATCTTCTTGTTGTGTCGCTGCCGTTTCCACTTCTTGGTCAGAGCGCGCCGGGCCTCCCAGAGGTGGAGGAGATTCGCATCAACAGCCGGGGTCTTCTCCGAAAGCTCGACCTCCGCGACAAAATTGCGCAGGCTGGTGGTTACGTCCGCGGCCCACTCCTCAATGTCGGCCAGCTGCACTTTCATCTTCTCTCTTTCCTTCCGCAATTTTTCCAGTCCGTGATCTTTGCGGTTCCAGTTCTTATCTTGTATCGTGCCTCCCTTAGTGTCGTTTCAGGAATGCAGTGATCGCTTCCAAGTTTTTCTGCAAGGTTCTTCCAATCGGCGCGCCCACGTTCTTTTCCAGCGTGAGGTCCGGGCACGTATCTCTGCACGTGCTAGTCCCCGTCCTGGTAGGCTGGTCAGGTTCCGTAAGGAGCGTGAGGCGTTGCTGGTTGATTCTTTCCGAAAAGTTTGCGTCCATTCGGTGTGACGTATTTGTAACCCCAACCCGGGTGCGGGGCATGAAATCCCCCCGATGACGAGAAGTTCCTTGCCGGCCGCCCTCACAGCGCTTCCCAGGAGAGTTCTGTAGTCAACCTTGTGAAGCTTGGGGTTCCCGTATAGATTCACTATGTGGATACCCCGGTCCCCCTTCTTCACCGGGACGATCACCACGTACCCACACTCCACTCCGCCCCCGTCCAGGTCCCTCTCTGTGGCCGCGAAAGTCTTGTGGACGAGGGTCGGGAGGTATTGGGTTCCGCCGACCGTCCGGCAGTCCTTAATCTTTCCTGGCTTCTTTCCAGGTCCCTGCAGAATTATTACCGCAGGGGGATCGGTTTCAAGCGACAGCCGAAGGCTGAGACTGGCCTGCTTCCGACCCATCCCCCTGCAGTTCCATTGCCATATTTTCAGATAAGATTCCACTTCACGTCCTTCATCAGGTTACGATCTTCTATTCGCCCCTAGCTCCTGGAGCACGGAACTTCTTTTTCGTTCCAAGGATGTCGATTTTTCCCCGCTTGTCCCAAGTTGCTTGAGCATGGACTCCTGGTTTCGCTCCAACGCTACCACTGTATTGGAAAGCTGTGTGATTTTTTCCATAAAAAGCTGCGTGGCAGACTGCACCGACTGCTTCACCGCAGCCTCCACGATTTCTCGAAATGTCCGCAGTGACCCCGGGGGTCCCAGAGCAAATTCTCTTCATTTTCACATCTTCCTTTGCTTTACTCGTGGTGTCCTGCCTGAGGACTTGTGTATGCTTGCTATTCCCGCTTGACTTCGGTGGCTGGTTTTCCTTGGTCGCGTTGATATGGTTATCATTTTTCTGCAGCTCGGGTGATTTCTGCTGGTCCCCCAGGTCCAAGTTCATAGGTCTTTGATTCCAATTTCGATTCTTCCCGCCTTTACTGCCTTTCCTCTTCCTTTTCTTTTCGGCAAGACGCGCCGGGCGTGACGAATTTCTCTTACAACTTGCTGATCTGCAGCGAGAGCGAGCACGTGTCATTGAGCCACTCCTCTCCTTCGAGAGCCAGTGCATCTGCTGTTCTCCGTTGCGGTGCCTCGAGCGGCTCCGTCCGGTTCTCCCAGTTTGTCTCTTCTCCATGAAAAAATTTTCAGGGCAGTGACTGTCGTATGTTTCTCCCCCCCTCCGCACAGTGCGCACTTCGGGTCACATGGGTGTCCCTCCATCGCTTGCGTGGTCCCGCACATCGCACACGCGTAACCTGTAGGTTTGCTGCACATATCCGTCCGGTGGCCGGCCTCTCCGCAGTTAAGGCAGGCTACCTTTGTCTTTGTACAGAAAGCAGGGCGTTTCCAGCCAGTTGAACGTGACCGTGAACGGAACTTTGGTCCCGGCGAAAGTGACGAGCACCGATTTGTACCTTCCCAGCCTCCTAGCGTCGAGTATTTTGTGTCCTGGGGCCTTGGATTTTTTTCTGATTTGTGTGTTGGACAGCTCCAGCCGGACCCCATGAATGACGCCGCGGCATGTCTCATCCCTCGAGGAGACGTGGTAGGCCTCAACGTCGAGTTGTCCGGATGGGAATATCAAACTTCTAAGCTTAGGCGACGCTTCAGCTTCGTCCCATATGTCCGTGCAGATCATAATGGTGTTTTGCCCTTCGAGCAACCGGACGATTGAGTTCTCCGAAAGACCCTTCGGGAGCGAGCTGCGCACCGCTTCGCCGATCTGGTCCTGGCAGCTTTTCAAGTCGACCGCCGTCTTGCGTGGCTTCACAGTGATCTTGTGCTTGAATCCTTTGAGGCTGGGAAGCCGAAACGGTTTCTTTGTCTCTTCCTTCTTGACCTTCGCTGCTCCACCGGTAGGTCCTCGGTCTTCCTTCCGCTGGTCATGTACTTCTTTCTTCTTGGTCTTCTTTCTATGCAAAACCTGTATCCAGCTATTGCCGAGTTGCGTGCTTACTTGCTCCTTCGAGGCGGTTTTCTGACTTCCATTCGTATAAAGAGGCCGCGCCGCTGGTTTTATGAAGTCAAAATCCACCTTGTCCGGGTCGTATCCGGTCCTGGGGCTGAACACGAGAGCTTCCGTCGGTATTACTTCCATCTTGCGTTTTCCACCGCCCCCGCGGCGGTCCCACGCGGTGACGCTTGGCCGGTTAGGGCCAGTAGGGCGGCCGCACCGAGCGAACTCGGCTCATCGCCCCAGTCGAGCAAGGCCCAACGAGGTTTAACGAGGTTCCTCATGGGTTCAAACCAAAAATGCCTCTAAAATCAAAATATTCGGCTCACTTGCTTGAGGAAGGTATCCACGTGAACTGGATCACTAACGCTGTCTATCCAAGACTTCTTTTCGCACGGAAATCAAGAATTTCAGCACGAAACATCGGTTTTCGCGGAGCCTTAATCAGCATACGTCCGCTCGCCGCAACCTTCTTCTTCTTCTCTCACAGAGAGGCACGTATGAAATCATAATGTACTCGTTTGCCAAGTGGCCATCTACATGGGTAGGGGTTTGTGCTGCACCGCTTGAGTTTTTGTAGTACGTCAGACGAAGTCGGTAAATTGTGTGCCGCCAAGGGCGAACACCGCTTGCTCGCTAGCTCTGTGTCGCTCGCCTACAAGACTCATCAAATGCTTCGTGCAAGACAAAGACGAACTTTACACCTGCCATGCAGGAAAACATCTCAAGGGCCCCGAGGAACGTGCACTCGCTGTTTTGCTGTGCCATCTCGGGGAAGCACGCTCAAGACCAATGCTGCAGAAATATAAAGCTCCGATCAGTCTTTCACAGAGCCGGCAGCTAGGAGGATGACATCGAGAGTATGACGTGCTTCATCAAACTGCTCACTTTAACGCTGTCTTGTTCTCCCGCCTTGATTCCGCTGTCCTGTTTCCTGGCACCGGCAGAACTTTGACAGATTGGAGCTTTCAAATGGGAGAACCACACTTCTTTCCTCCGGACATGTGGTGAGCGGGAATCCCAGATTATATATATATATATATATACAAAATATAAAAAAAAAAAAAATTACAGGACAGGTTTGCCGAAAAAATAAACTAGGCATCGCCGAACGCTCATTCTCCGCCCAAAGGTAGTGCTAGAGGTGACAACCGGATACCAAAGTTTCAGCCCGAAGGTACACCTTATTCAAAGGTTATAAGGGATTTTTTTTGAAAATTTCAATGGGAAAATGGATTCCATTCTTTCTCGTTTTCGGTTTCTGGTGCCATAGAAACCCATGTATTCGAAAACTCGGTCGGCCGCCATTTTCAATTGAACTTTTCAGAAAATCATTTATAACTTTTGAATAAGGTGTCCGTTCGTGCTGAAACTGTAGCATCTGGTTGTGACCTCTGGCGCTACCTGTTGGCGGAGAATGAGCGTTCGGTGATGCGTAGTTTATTGTTGCGGTAACAAAAGCCTTGTAAATTCTTTTGTGTGGCATCCTGTATATATATATATATATATATATATATATATATATATATATATATATATATATATATATATATATATATATATATATATATATATAAAGTGGCGAAGGTTTAGAAATGCTTCCGTTGATATCCAGGCAAAAGTAAGGTGTGCGGACACAGCAGCCGTAGGATGATAAAAATAAAACTACAATTTAATGGCAAAAGAAGTTACGCAAGAAAAAATGTGAAGTGCTGAAAAAAGGTTTTTTGTTAGTTTACAAGAATAATAAAGGCTAGGCACAAAAACGCTGTTCACGCCGGTAAAAAAATGAAAAAATGACCGTATAGAAGTGAAAGGTAAAAGACAGGAACTGACAAAAATATTTTTGTTAAATAAAAAATTTAATCAAGAAATGAGAATAAAAAAACAAGAAAGGGGCCCAACGTCCGTCGAAGTTTTGCCAGTCAGTCATATATATATATATATATATATATATATATATATATATATACTAATCAGATTGTTTAGATTGTTACGTCGCAGACTCGAAATACTCCAAGAAAGGAGCAGGAGGAGGAGGATTAGAGGGGAGGAGGAGGAGCAGAGAACGAGGGGACGACCACGGTGGAGGAGAGGGTACGAATGAGGAGGAGAGGGCATGCCCTCCCCTCTGTACCTTCCTCCTCCTTCTCAAGAGCTGCGCTCTTTTTCGGCATTGCAGATAGTTGTAAACGTGTTTAATCTTTTTGTGTTGATTATTGAAAGATCAACTGCATCACAAAAGTAGACGTCCACTCTCCACCCAGACAAGATTCGCGTGAAAAATTACAAGGCGCCAGCCAGTTTAAGACCTTTGAAATATTATCAGGGTATTGGCGAGTTCCATTGAATCAGTAGGGCACTGAAAAATCAGCGTTAGTGACTTTTGCTGGACTTTATAGATTAACATGTTAACCGTTTTTCCTTAGTCAAACTTCAGCTACTTTCTAGCGGCTGATGAATTTTCTTTAGGTCACCCCAAGTGGACTTTGGAACTAGTTTACTTTGCCGAAATTCTTGTTTGTGGTAGAACGTTTCAAGAATACAACCGAGAACTCGAACTTGTTCTCGAATGTACTCAGTGGAGAATGTTTACAAATAAAACATAAAAAAGTGTTTGTTTTTCTCGATTTGAAAAGGTTCTCTACTTTCGTCATGCTACAAGGAAAGATGGTATCAAACCCGAACCCGCGTAGGTAGAAGCGTTATCAAAGTGCCCAAAACCGAAACACCTTTCAGAGATACTTTATCTGTCTTGCGTTTTATTTTGGGTTGTTTATTCAACAACTTCCCTGTCGCGCAACGCCCCTAATACGTGATCTTTTTAAAGCAACCCTTGACAATGAACCATAACTGATGAGCATGTTTTGAACTATCACAAGGCACGTCTTCTTAAGGCACCAATCTTAGCCCATTTCACTTCGGAATTCCCCTTTTTCCTGCATACGGACGCCAGCGAAAATGCTCTGGGAACGGTAATTCTCAAAAACACCCCTCGGACAAAACTGCGCGAGTAATCGTCTCAGCAAGTCGTCGGTTCACGGAAACAGAACAGCTGAATCATTCGACAGAACTGGAATGCCTAGCTCTGCTCTGGGCTGTCCAGCAGTTTCGGCCCAATCTGTATTGTCATCATGCACTTTACAGTCATTAAAGATAATTCGGCGTTACTATGGCTTCAAACAAAACGTGGCTGCAATTCAAGAATACCAGTTACAAATCTGTCGTGGTAGCGGAAAGTGCCACACAGATGCCTATTTTCTTTTTGGCAACTAGGGAGCCCCAGCCGAGTAGGTTACCAAAGATAAAACTTTGCACTCCTGTGTTAAAATTATTGTGTCTCAAAGACCAAAGTTCGAAGTTACGGGCATTTTTAGTGAGGTATTTCGCCACTATCATAAACACAAGAGCAGCGTCTACGCCACGCTTATCGAGTCCACCAAATTCTACTCTGCCACCGCTAATATCAAGGTTGCATGTCATTTGTGCCCGTGAAATTACGTCTTGCCGTGCTTCACCTCTGTCACGAAGACCTTAAAGCTGGAAACCTGGGAAGAGACAAAAATGCTAAGAAGATCTTAGGGCAATACTTGTGAGCAGGAGTTTGAACGGATGTCAGAAAATATGCCGCGTAATGCGTGAAACGTCACTCCCCAAAAGTTGCAAAACCAATCATACACTGTGTTGTTCAACCTGTTCCTCTTCCCGAAGCACCATTTAAAATTATTGGTATGAACCAACACGGCCACTTTCCCTTTAACGCCAAACGACAACAGATACATTCTGGTCGCCATTGACTATCTTAGCAATTGGGTAGAGTCTCACGTACCGAGTTGATCATGTCGTTCGATTCCTGCGACAAGAAATTATTCTCCGATACGGAGTCCCCGGGTCACCGCGAGCGACCACGCCTTGTGTTTTTTCCCGCATATTCTTTAAACAAAATGAAGTGCATGGTATCTAACACGCTCAGCTGGACACAAACCATCTTCAAAAAATTACCTGGTGAAACGTGCCAACCGTACTATCAGTAGCAAAGACGCAAGTTAGGTCGACCACGAACACAACAGTTTGGACAAACTGTGTACCGACGCACGCTAGTTCTTCAAAGCTAAACAGGTGCCAACGCTATTTGGCTGCTGAGAGCAGAGAAATTCTCGAGTAACTTTGAGTTTCGTATGCAACACCTGAGAAGGCCAGCTCGATGCGTGTTTTGGGGGCTCAGAACGAACGCAGGAGCGCACTGTCTCAGTGTCACCAACAACTCTTATAAGCCCTGGATACTTTGTTCTGGTACGCCGACCGCTTAGAAGGAGAGATTGCGCACAGAACCTTGCACCACGCTTAAGAGGGACTTGTGAAGTTCTCACTGCACTGGGTCCTATGATACTTCGTGTACGCGACTGCGCTCGGAGTTTAATGGCACCAATGTCACATTCATGGTGCAACGTAGCCACCTTAGGAACTATATTTGTCATTAATCGGCTTTGTAGACACATTAGTTTCGCCCGGGACATTATCATGAGTTACTTGGGGTGTGTCGTACGGTGTAGCAGTTAAAAAAAGGACAAATAGAAATAACAACGACAAAGCAACGGGCTTGATCTAGAGAGTCAGAACAAGGACGTTCATCAGTCGAATAATTTACTTATTTTATTTATTGAAATAATAATGCCGGACTACTCTTGCGGGCTAAGGCAAATGTGTACATACGTGAAAGACACAACGGCTGAGCTCTAGTTATACAAGGGAGCAAAAAATGGCTGCAATACGTTTAATTAACAATTTTTAAATATAGGTTTTTTTTCTGAAACATGGCGAACATTTAAAAAAGGATGACTATCTAATGTTTATTTTCATTAAATCGTGCAGAAAAAATGGCTCATCCCTCAAATGATTTTGAAAATAATATGTATGCTGGGCACATTCTTCACCAGGATCAAGTTAAAACACTTCTTGCGTCGTTTTTCTTTTTTTTTAGTTCTCAAGTTTTAATTTTTAAAGGGCCAAAAGCGAATTTGGAAAATGCGGCGATCGCCACACATTGCATATTTTATATTAGAAAGTTTCAAATACCTCCTACGGAAATAAACAATTTTTTACCTGTCTCTGTAAAAAATAATAAAAACCCCAAATGTGCATAAAAAGTTGTTATTTGTTTGTTTGCAAAAAAATCAAGATATCTATACGGCTTGAGAATATGTTAATTGATTTCGTTGAGAAATACTTTTGTTACATTCTTGTGAAGCATAAACTGGAAGCTAGAAGAACGCTATAACTGCCACTTTTTGAAACACTAATATGTCGTAGGAAATAAAAGTATCAACTTGATTTATGAGAACTTAAAAATGAACGTTTAATGTGGCTAACTGGTGCTGAGAAACAATGCAACAAACAGCTTTGCCTTAGACGAAAGAACGACTCATTCAAGAAGCCATGCGAATCTTCTTCTGTAAGCGCGTGGTTATCTAAAATTCTCAAAGATCGAACGAACAACTGTATTCTAGAGTCATCTGGGGCATTCCAGTCATGCAAACAAAGGAGAAATAAAACAAACAAGCTGGGGCTGGGATCATACCCCTGCAAGCCGGGTGGGATTCGAGCACTCTGTTTACTCAGCTCTTCGCACGCGGAATTACTCCCATCTTAAAAAAAGGCGCATCCTCCCGATGCAACACAAAATGAAATTGACAAATCAGTACAAGAGAAGGTCAAATTAAAGAGTCGCCTAAAACACATATTTTCACAATCCTATCGAGCATAGATCAATTGGAGTCGGCGACGTGAATCACCTTTATGTCGTAGAGGGCAGCGTAACAATGGTAATGTTATCTCGGGCAACGTCTTGCAGTTTAGGTCTCTCAGGTAGCAAATGACCTTAAGGCCGAAGCTCAATTTTAAAAGTTCCTCGGTGCGACGATGATAGTGGATTGAGATCCACAGTTGGTAGCCGGGCTGGAACTGAGCGCCGTGCGACAAAGTTTGAACTACCGGCCATCGTCGGCAAAATGCTACTGAGCTGGCGGACTTCTGTCGGTCGTTAAAGGGGCTGTGCAACAATTTTCAGACTTTGGCCAATTAACTGGGGAAATTAATCTGCGTAACCTAAGAAACGAAAAGCACAAAACCGTATTTCCTTGCGAGCACTAGTTCTTATTAAAAAAAATGAAACAAATCGAAGGTCAAAATGCCTCTCCACTCTCCACGTCAACTTTTGAGTTATGCACTCTGGGGGTTCACGTAGTTTCTCCTCGGGTCCTCTCTGTAGAAACCAGCCGCTTCCTCCGCGATTGCCGACTTTTAAAGGATTAGCCTCGTCGAAGGTAGCGGCGAGCGATCGACACAAAGGACGGTTCGCCACGGGGCCAACGGCGAGTGTAGCAGCGGAGGGGGACAAGTTTTGTTCACTTCCGCGTATCCCCCTAGAGACGGTGTCATTTTCTTTCCCATAACCCCGACAGGCGGCTGCAGATCGGCAAATAATTTGTTTTTTGCTTTGCGATTACGCAGCAGAAGAGCAGTTTTTCAGGGAAAGGTGAAGCTTTTTTGTCACTTAGGCTTCCATAAACAATATAAAAAATGCAAACTGCCAGTTATTTCAACATTGAAGTCATTGCGCTGCGCCTTTAAAGGGAGGAGACTTACTGGGTATTTATGCTCGCCGAAATGTGTAGTTGTACATGACATACGAGAGCCCAACTACCCAGAACACAATTTGCGGCTCGAAATTCGGTTTCTTTCCGCCCGAGCACCGCCGATCAAGAACTGGCCGGTTCGGGTTTCGCTCACTCTTTTTTCCGTGGTCACGGGCCATTTTCTAAGGTTTCGACGCGACTACCAAATTTAATCGAAGTCGTCGGTCACTGAAGGCACACACTGACTGTTAGAAATTTAAAAAAAATGAAAAACATATGTTGGGCCGCATCCTGATCAAGGCGTCAAAGACCAAGAGGAGTCTAGAGTCTTCGTTTCAGCTCGTCTAATTCCTGCTGCTGCACCTCGGCCCGTTCAAACTCTTCGGCGTCATTCATGAGGTTTGTGAGTGGTGCGGAACTCCTTCCGAAATGGAGAATGAAGCGCGGATGGTACGCACATAGTCCAAGCAATCTCCGCACGGCCTTGTTGTCTTTCGGTGCTGGAAATAGCGCGACGGTGCGAGTCTTCTCTGGTCCTGGGCGAACGTCATCGTTGCTAACAATGTGGCCTAGTAACTTCAGTTTGTCATAGGCGAACCAAAACTTTGATGGCTTGACGGTGAGTCCAGCGGACTGTATGGCTTAGAGTACAGCTCAGAGTCGTCACAACTCGCAAGTGCTCGTCGAAGTGCTTCGGAAATGTTACGACATCGTCAAGGTCGATGAGACAGCTCTGCCATTTCAGTCCTGGGAGTACGTTGTCCAATATCCCCTGGAAAGCTGCTGGTGCCGTGCATAGCCCGAAGGGCATCACCTTGAACTCGTAAATTCTATCCGGTAAAACGAAGGCTGTCTTCTCTTGTTCACGTTCGTCTACCTCGATCTGCCAGCAGCCAGTCTTCAGTTATCTTGGTAAAACATATCGAGAAAGGCGCAGCAGGTCTAGCATACCATCTCTGCATGGGAGTAGATAGGCGTCTTCCTTTGTCAGAGCGTTCAGCTGCCGGTGGTTTACGCAGAACCTAAGCCTTCCGTCTTTCTTCTCAACCAGTATGACTGAAGATATCAACGGACAGATTCAAGGCTGCAGTATGTTGTCATTCAGCATTTCTTGCACTTATCCCTGAATGACCTGCCTTGCTTTTATTGAAAGCTTGTATGGCGATCGATGCACAGGGAGCGTGCCGTCCTCGGTATTGCTCTGGCGCGTGGAACCGCGGTTTGGCGCACTTTCGAAGACGCCGCAAAACAGTTGCTCTATTCGGCGATGAGGTTGATCAGCTGCCACCGTTTCGGGCCCTAAAGCTTAACCCAATATTTAGCTGTGTTGGCGACGTACTGTAATGCTTACAAGGAGATTATTCTTTATCAATTGCCGCAATTACGGTGGAATTTCGGAGTTGCTCAACGTGGCCCACAGCTGCACCTTTCTTGAGGTGCTGCGTGTCTTGCCGGCAGTGCGTCACGAGGACCACAGTGCTTTAATACAGAAGTTCAGCTACTCCTCTGGCGACGCCTATTCCTCGTCCCAGGTAAAATTCAAAGTTGTGTTCCACACCACCTTCGTCGCAGGCAGCTCCATCGGTCACGGCGGGTACAACAACACTTGATCGCGGCGGTACCTTCACGTGGTCGGCAGCGACTCGGGCGCCGGCTGCCGTTTTTCGAGGTTTCTCAGCAGGCGGAACAGGTTTCGAAGCACCAACTTGTTCTCTGCAATGTCGATTACGGCGCTGTATTCACACAGAAAGTCTTTGAAGAGAATGACGTCTCTTGCAGAGTCTTGTAGAACGACGACTTTCACAGGACACGTTTTACCGCGACTTTCTACGCGAGCGGTGCACCTTCCGACAGGCATCATGTGGTGTCCTCCAGCTGTTTGAATCTTTGTCCCATCCCACTCTGTCTTCACTTTTTGAAGGCGTCGATAGAGCTTTATCATGTAGGTTGTGATTGAGAGATGTTAAGTTTTCACACGGAGACAATTTGGATGCGTTATACAAACTTTCACTGGGCACCGAAAGAAAACTGGATAAAGAGAATATGTACAAGGCTAATTACATTAGAGTCATTCGGTCAGAAAAGTTTAACTTTACACAAACGTACTGTCATTGATTGGTAGAGGGAGAGGACAGTCGAGCAGTCATCGAGAAGGACGGGTGGTCAGAGAGTCGGAGAGCAGTCGGTCAGTCCTTCAAGCAGAACAGTCAGTCACTTGGGTAGCCGGGTGGTCAGCGAGTCGGACGGAGTCCGGGGCTTGAGGGTTCCTATTGTTGGCGCCGGTTGCTTTCCGCGCAGCTGAGTCGACCTCGCACGGGCCGGCGCCTCGAGCGCTGGGGAGCAGCGGAATCGTATCTCTTGGTAACTGAGCAACACGCTAGAGGTCATTGCTGTGCCCTCGAGTCTCGGCCGATGCTTCGCCTCTAGGAGCCTGGGAACACCAACGGAGGTCGATGGTGCTCGTCCCAGAATGGTCTGCGATTCGACTTCGACTGTCCCGAGCCCTGCGGGCCGCGCCCTCTCACGAGCTCCTCATCCTCTTTTTCTTCCCTTCCATCATCTTTTTCCTCTTCACTCTCTGTCCGGCAACCAACATAACAACCCCCACTCAAGACTGAGTATCTGTTCCTCTGTCCACGAGTGCTGATGCGTCGTGGCCGTTGATAACAGCGTTTGGGTGTTAGGCACCGTTGAAGGAGCGTAGGAGAACGCCGGAGTGCTCCGGCGTTCTTGGAGGCTCATTACTTCGGTCGTCTTCGACAGCGCCGCCTCCAGGCGTTGCCGCAGTCAGTTTTCCCGGCGACACAGGGGAGGCAGGCGCTCTGGGCAAGGCTCTGGAGCAGGAACTGAACGTCTGGGCGATGGTGAACGTAAGTCACGGCGGAAAGGTGTAGCTGAGGACGCGAACATCGGAGCTACTCTTCGATGTCCTGAGGTCGCTCGTCGTACCTTGGGCGCTGGTCGTTCGGGTGGAACCCGCGCAACTCTAGTTATCAGTAGTGTCATCCGGGGTAGATGTGGTCGGCTTCACCGAAGTAATAGCAGATATGTCGACGATGCGCTGTCCTCCATGCGTCAGTTTTTTCCCTTCGCGCCGGTCGGTTTAGGAGATCGTACTGATATTGTTTCTCGCGATTACGGGGGTACGCCTGCTTTGGTGAGTCCTGTGGGAGCGCCACCGGGTAATATTGAGCAGCTGGAGGCGGTAGCCTGCCCATAACGGCGTAGGTTAGCGTCGGCTGTTCGGGTGCGGCCACGGCGACAGGGGCATCTCGCAGGAACGCACGCTGAACCTAGTATCGAACAAACTCGGTAGTGGAGAATAAGGCCGGGAGCTCAGTAGTCGGCAGAAGCGTCTTAAGCTCCTCACGGACGACATCGCGCATAAGCTCATGAAGGCCTGGAATGCCCGGAATGCCGTGGGCAAGGTCGCAAGGGAACTGCGAAACCGCACTGACGCCGTGTAACCTCTTGAAAGTGGCTGGCTCTGGCGAGAAGAGCACATCCGATGTTCATGGCTTCCGTTATAAAGCCCTGGGTGGTGGTGTGCGGGCTCCGCTCAAGGTCTCCGAAGATAGTTTCTTCACACCTCGCATTAAAACCGTCAGCTGCTTTGCTTCACGGGCGTCATGATTCGCTAGGCTGCTTAGTCGAAGAACATTTTCGACAAAGCTGTCAACGCTCTCGTTAAAGCCTTGAACCCTTTCTTGAAATATATTCTTAGGTGCGTTCTCCTTGCTGTTTGTTGGTGAATGTTCTTTGCAACTCATCCTTGAGTTGATTAAAGGAGGTGATCGATTCTTCATGATTCTCGAACCAGTTCCGCGCGGTTGCTTCCAAAGCGAATGAAACATTCTGAAGGCACTGCTCCGGTGTTCACCCGTTATGGCGGGTCACTCGTTGGTACTGCTGCATTTAGTCGTCGATGACTATGTAGCTTTCGCCTTGGAAGATAGCCGGTGTCCGAGCAACGACGGGCAGGTAGACGGCGGAAATTGCGGCTGTGTTCTGCTTTCAGATTGTCATCGTTTTCGTCCCCAGGTTTTTGGGCAGAAGCCCAAACTCAGGGGGCAGTCTTTGAGTGCCACGGCTGGCACAAGTCTCGGGTTAATCGACAGGGATAAGCTTTCCGGGAAGTGAAAAATATCGATCCTTACAAATCCTTTGAGGGGTACGTTTAACTGTCACCGAATGCGGTAACCCGCTGTTCCACCAAAACATCACGAATGACAAATAATAAGGCGACGAACAACTAAAGAAAACTAAGCGTTTAATAGGGCAAGCTTGTGATGAAGATAAAGTAGATAAAGACTAGCGTCGCTGGCGTCCATGGCGGCGTAACAACAGGATCCAGCACTAAGGCGAGACCAACCCCGGCTCGCCCCGCGGAGGCTCTATTGTACATGCGTGGGTTTCTGAAACAATCGGTGTAGAAGGTGTTGAGCGTAGAACTTTCAAACGTCGAACACGCATCAGGATTCTGGAATTTCTAGAATTCGACAGTTATAGAAATAATAAAATATACGTCCGCTCCCAGTAATTCAACCGTGGCCCTTTGCGTGGGAACCATGCCCGATAAGCGCTCGGCCACGTAGGCGCTGAATTGGAGATGCGCTCGTCAATATAACATTTATGGTCATGCATTTAAAAAAATACCCTGCATTGTCAGAAAAAACAGTCCTCACTGGGGAATCGGGCAGTGCGTTGAATAACTGCCCATTTGAGACAGAATAAGCACTAAACAATTCTCGGAGATACATAGATAAAGCGGCCTTATAATTGTATGATTAATTATGCATCATAAATCAAAGGGAAATCAAGTGTGTTGGTCTAACGTCAATGCACTCACATATATGTTTTGTTTCTAATCGAAGAGGTAGAAATATAGTATAATAGTGTGTGTTTGCTTCAATAAACCTTAATACGAGAGTGCATTTCGTCTTCTCTACTCCCATGTCCTAGTTTTTGGTGCGTTTCATTTAGCACTCGTGACTTTTTGTATAGAGTAGAAATACAAAAACACGCTCACTTCTTATGAAGACAACTGAAATGCTCTCTACTTAGTGAACCCTCACTGCTACCAAAACATTATGGACTGTACGCACGGTGAGTTGCTCGGTTTACTACAAAACGTCTATGCCGACTCAATGGTGCGCGTTCGCACATTTGCCGTTCGTTCAGTCCATCAGTTCCGAAACGACGCCTTTGCACATCTAAGAAACCCCTCAGCTGTCTCTGTGTTTCATCCTATGGCCTGCGTCAATTATTACAATTTGTTCTACTATTACAATGTCCACCATAATCAGTGAAGAATGGCAGAGTGATGTAGCTTTTTCTCGCAGTGCTCTGTTATATCTTCAACTTGTCCATGGCGTATACACTGATGTTGAGCTTCCGAGATTGCGTTCGCCATACCACAGTTCAGGCATCCACGAATCTTGATAATAACAATATATTTGGAGTTCTTTATCACATCGGTGTAAACAATATATTGATATACATTGTGCAACGTTTTTAAACATGTATAACAGGGCGAATTGGCGGTTGCTGTTACGTCTGCGTTTACTGGTATGGCTTGAATATTTTTATGTTTTAATCTTTAATGAAGCGAGGGAGGTGAGATGATGATTTCGATTAAATGTGGAGTTCTGATGAGCGATCCTGCGACAAGACAAGAAGACAGGAAATTGCACGCAAGGAGCGCGAGAGAAGATTCGGGCGATTGAAAAAGGACGGAGCAGACGCAACCAGGCTCGAGACTCATTGGTTGACAGAGGGGGGGGGGGAGGGGGAGCGAAAGAAGCTTGGCGATAATTGGCCAAGGGAGGACACGTGGCTAGAGGTAGGTAAGGGAGGGGCCTTCATACAATTCTGATTAGGGATAATATATCATTCCAGGAACTGCTGTGGGTTGGTATGGTACGCCTTAAGTGATCTCACAAAGAGGGCCGTAAAACATAGCCGTTTAGCTGCGCGGAAATCTCGGTGATGAACAGTACGAGGAAAGATGTCGGAAACGTGAGTTTTAGCGCTATAGACTTATTCTACACCTCACGTACTTACAATAACCCACTTGGAATTAAAGTGTAACCAATGAGCGATTAAGTGAGAGGATTTTAAGTATACAATTCCTCTTTTAAATTTGCAGTAAAAGTTGTAAATCTTTATTTGTCACCTTCAGCGTATCCATACGCCCTATCCCCTAACCTTGTTTTCTTTTTTCAGCATTATCTTGAGGAACCGCCCAGCCCAAGCAAAATGTTTAGCACACACTTTTCCGAATATTTCGTTTTTTTGTTTTGCATTATCAGTGTTATAGGAAATATAAAACAAAGTAAATCAATAGAACGCCATGATATCAATGTACCCTGACGGGAGAGGTTGCGCTGGAGTAGGGTTCACTTGTAGTTTGCATTCAAGTCCCCAAATGTCGCTCCTTACTCTACAAAAAATGTCAAATACTACACAACTAGACATATGAAGTACCGTGTATTCTGAATTATAGCTCGCGGATTTCACATGTCAAAAAGTAATAATTTTACGCATAGCCGTCTACAACATGTTCGAAGTAAACAAGAATTTATTTCTTTAGGAGCCTTCCGTTTGACGAGGCAAAATAGAGTTCGTTAACAATAAATTCTGTAAATGCTACTTTCCTTATAATGCATGTTTTATGGCGCGCTAATAAAACAAATTTTTCAAGGTGTGTTGCAATAACTTATTTTTGCCTACGATGTATAGATCATGTTGTGAGAACTCACACGACACAGACCTTGTATTGTGTGCGGACTAACTAGTTAAACTTTTCTTTTAATTTGTCCGTGCGCACTATACATGGCAGCAGGATAAATATGATATACCGAGTTCTCACCAGTGGCTTATCCGCCTTACGGTCAACTAAATTATTATTTTTTTTTGCAGGAACGCGTATACGGCAAACAGCGATATAACGAGTGACATAGGAGTGGAAAAGTTTAGGATGTATTGGAATTTCGGAATTCATCATTGGGGGATACAGAGGATTGAGATGTCAACGGATTTGCAAGAAAGGGGATCTGGTAATATTATGAAGGTATTCAAACTTATGAAGGTATGTAATTTACAATATGCTTGAAACCAGACTTTGGAAGTAATGCGTTGCAGGTAACGGATTGTATTTTTTTAAAGTAATTTTCTAATTACCGTGTTACTTTTCTTCGGAAGTAATTTGTAATGTAATTTTGTTCAGAATATTGGTAAAGGATTACTTAAATTACTCGTTACTCTTTTACAAATATGAGCATAAGACAGTAACGGGAGGAATACAAGCAGAACATTCAGCAGCATAAAGAGAGCAGGTTCAACACAAACGAAAACACCAGGAAAGAGAATAGCCGAAAAGAAAACACGAACGTTTGTATGACCGGTCGCTGAAACCACAAGAAAAACGGGCAAGGCATGTACAAATATTCGAAAGACAAAGATCAAGTAAGACAATGCCGTGTAGGCTCTCGGTAGCTTTCTATCGTGTGTCGTTTTTTTCTTCTCCCAGGCAGGAGAAAGCTTTTTCTGTTTATTTTTGCCTTTTACGCCATTTCACCTTTTCCAACTTCTTCGACGTCTCCCACCACCTTCACAGGCATCAAACGCGGGTCGGTACCCCCTCGATTTGCGTGTTCCAACTCGCGTAACAGACGGTGTAGGATCGCGCGAGGAGGTCGAATTATCTTTGTCTTTGATGTGCGCTACTTTATTCTAGCACGCTCTTGAGGCACGACTGAAAAGCGCTCGGCTCGAGGCTGAGAGCATCGACGTCGAGGGTTCAAATGATACCTCTTTTGGTTTCCTTGTCTGGGCATCATGGTCGAGTCCACTCCTCCCTTTACAAGCAACTGTCAACACGAAGAGGGGAGGGGAGGAGGTTAGGCCGTCTAAGGAGTGCTGACAGAGAGAGAGGACGTAAAAGTGGCGGGATCCTTTATTGTTTTGTGAGACAGATGGCCATCGCTTCTCTAGCTGTCTATACCCTCTCTTCCCCTGGCCTCCATGAATATTGGCATGAAAGCGAGAACCGATGAACGATCGATAACCCGTAACCACCACTTTTCCTATGACTGGTCGAGTATTCGCTCATGGAGTGTCCGTCGTCTCCATGGTCATCTCTTAATGGTATGGTCAAAGCTCAGGGCATTAGGGTGAACAAAAACCTCAAGTTTCAGTGCATACCTTACTTGCCAAAATCTACATTGTCGTCAGCAAGAACCACAAACTCTAATCTACGGAAACACATCAATGTAAGTTGGGGCACCTGCATTCTGCATTCGCTATACATTGTAAGATTCGAACCAAGTTTTTCTCTTCTTGTGAATAACAGGCGAAACACTCGAGTCAAAAAGATCGTTTCTTTATCTCCACATTTTATTGCGGATGTAGACTCTGCTACTGAGCATGCGCACCGCTAGCTTTGTCAGCACAATTCCAGGCATCATTTTCGGAGACCGTAAGCTAGCGGGATGGCGGGTATTGTTGCAGCCTACGGTGACTTCTCAGCTTACAGGTGATCGCTTTTCACCTACACTCTTTCTCTTAAATACATATTTTTACAAGGACAGCCATAACAGGGGCTATGAGAGCTAAAAAGTAGTGTATTCAGAAAATGTTTGAAAATTGTTAAATTTTTAATTTATTTTCTAGAGAAGTGCACTGAAAAAGTAACGTGAACGTAAATTGTAACGTAACAAGTGAAGTAATCCAGTATTTTTCAGCGAAAGTAATTTGTAATGACAATCTATTACATTGGAGTATTGGTAGTTTGTAATTGTAATCCGTGGCGTTTCTCAGTAACGAACACAAGACTGCATGATTGCTTGAGCAAGAGGCAATAAAATACTTTTTTCATACTAATTTGTGCAATTTCATTTTCGTCTATTTTGTATTTTCTAGTTAAATGTTGAGTAGGAAAACTAAGTGCAATGCCCTGTTTAATATAAATACCGAACTATATGCAATATTAGAAAGAATTGTTAATTCTAGGAATGTTTTTATTTAAAAACCAGAAATGTGGAAGAGAGGCGAATGTTCACTGTTATGATGATCCTACGCATTTTTTTTCTATAAACAAGCGTAGGTTGTTCTAGAAACTCGCGTAGGATCATCATTACAAAGTATATGGTAGGCCAATAATGCGTATTTGTATGAATGAAATAACTCATTTATACAAGTATAAATGCAACTATTGGATACTGTTTCGACGGATATAGTAAGCACGCTTCACTCGGTAATGAGCAATTCACGTGTGACAAGGTTCTGTCCTGTGTATAGCAAATAGAATTTTGTCTGTTTCGTTAAAAAACAAATGGGCGGACTTTTTTCCGGGGCGTGTAGTTTCGGTTTATTAACGGTATATTTCGGGTTTCTTTTTTTCAAATAGTAGAGTCCTAATTTCACCAATTTGTTTTTAAATCGGTGTTAGAAGAATTATGAAATATTTGTTGCAAACGTTTTTTTTGTTTAGGTATTTAGAGTTTCTAACACCTTTTTATTATTGTACCAACGGTTGTTTTGTTGTGTTGCTTTGACCTAATCCGAGTGTGTACTTTTGCGACCGAATTATATGTTTCTGCTCTTTTTTTAAAGGCGGCAAGTCTACGGCCTTATCATGAATTCTGGCAATGTATAATGAGCACAAGAAAATTAAAATGAAAAAAGGCGATACACAAACAGGTGCCATCAGGTAGTAGTAAAGAAGTTTTTTTTTCATTTAATTAGACGAATGTTTGAACAGTCATGGTCATTTAAAACTAAACCTGAGTGTCTAAGACGGCTTCCTTCTGTCGTAAACATTCTTTCAGCATTGCTTTGATAAGGCGGTATCCTCAAGCCGTTGTCAAGGGGTGCTACAGTCGCTCAAGCTGATGCGGTTTGCGAACAAAAAGCTTCATTTAGGGGCTACTCAAGGGTTCGAACGTGATGTACTGAATTGAACATGATGCACGTTTCTTGACGGGTATCTCCTTGTTTGTTAATTGAATTACAGACTATTCAAAAAGAACAGGAAAAGTACAAATTATTCTCTCGCACATCTGCACATATACTTTTGGGCATTGACCTATATGAAAATAGGACCGGGATCATGTACACAACATTGTTGAACCTACTAAGGCAAGTTATTATGTATTTAACATCGTGTGATCTTTTCCATTAATGCATTGCAATACACACAGAGGCTCTACCTGGCGCAAAAAATGGTATATCAAGAAATCTTCAAAGTTATATTTTCGCTCCTCTAAAATATATTCCTCCCCTACGGTGTTGAGGCTCCTTGCAAGTGCATGAATACCAAGAAAAGAAAAAAAATACAGTAGGTCGGGCGCATTTTAAGGGCATTCATATATAAGGTCAAACAAATGTTGAAAACGCCTAAAAGCTCAGCAAATAAAAATTAAACCGAAAACCCTTATCATCACACTTCGTTGTTTACCATTTGTATTTTTAATAAAAAATGTCCGAAATGTCACTATATGAAATTTCGTACAAAATCAATGCAATGTTTTTCTTTCTCCAGCAGCACATGACATACCATATTCATCGTGAGAGACGTAAAAGCTTTCAGTGCATCGATTTTATTTATATTTGCAGAGTAGACATAGAAATATTTGTCTCTCACATCAGGCGATAAGTCCCAACGAGTCGGGTTCCGTTGGAGGCCGATATATGAAACCAGATCAAGTATGAATTCAAGATTTTCTATATTCCAGACAAAATAAAACAATATGAAAAGAAACAGAATTGTGCGCAACAGCCCACAATTAAATGGGTCATAAAACGATATCGGGTTAAATGTTCATGAGTTTGCAGGGGGCACTGGTCCTGGTATGACGCAAGTATACTCGCACAGACCCTCACTGATACAGAAGATTTTTTTCTTTTACTTTCATCTTGCCTTCTCAAAGCTGAATGACCTAATTCAGGGATCGAAATCCACCCGCCTTACGACAGTCCGGAGCGCCTCATACAGTGAACACGAAAACTGCGTGACCTCTTCGCAAACAATGAATTCATCGGCGGATACTTGAGAAGTGGCTCGTGTCCATCCACTGCGGTGATGAGAATAGCCAAACTCTAACAATGCCTGGAGCTCAGCACGCCTTTTACAACAATGCCAACTGTAGCCCGTCATTTTTATGAGCGATGGCGGCACACGGTAGGAACCCGGCCTCGGGGGCGCTTGTGCTGGCTACTAGTTGAGGGGATAAACGACGCTGATACTTTATGATGCATTCTAGCGACAGCCATTGCCTAAAAACAAACCGTAAGTCAAATGTATTCAGTTCTTAACACCACGGAATGATTCTAAGAAGTATTTGGCAAAAGTCAAAAAATAATTTTATTGCCCCTAAAATTTTGCGCAGTCAACAGAGGAGCAAGGGACGTCCGAAAACACAATTTTCGTGGACTTTATGAACGACTCGCAGTGGAGCTGGAGTTACTGTAAAAGAGCAGCTCGTGTGACAAGACGATGTTTTCAGTAGAATTTGGCAACAAAGAGGATCTATGCAGTAGCAAACTCTAACAGTACCAGTAAATTAAATGTAAGTCGAGAAATATGGATGAGTTAAAAAAGAAAACGGCATGGCGCTTTGTATGAAAGAACATACCTTGACCTGCATCACGGAAAAAAATTATAATGCAACGATGTTTAGAAAAAAATACTGAAGTATTTTGAAGGGACAATGGTTAAGTCACAAGACTCACAAGACAGCACAGCTGTGGCACTCGGTTCAAAGTGTAATGGCTATAGTAAAATATGTACAATTGCCCGTTCTTACCAAAGAGCATTGAACACGTCAGCATTTGCAGGAATCGTCTAAATATAACGCGTTTAAATGGACATGAAACGATCGTGCTTTTCTTACATATTTTGTCTTTTACGCCTCTTTCTTGAAAGGGGGCGGCTATCTATATCCCTATATATCCGTGGTCGTTGAGTAGACGGGTTAGAAGTTTGTGGTAGGTATGCCTGACGGGCGGTTGGGTACTCGGTCGGTTCGAGGTCGGTGGGTCGGTGTGGTCGGGCGGTTGTTGTAATTCGGGTGAGCTTCCAGGTGACAGCGAAGCTGACGTCGCCAGTGGTTGAGCGTAGGCGACAGATGTTCTGTCTTTAGGTTTTGGCATCATGATGCGAAAGGAGAAATCCAAAACTCTTTCGGCTCAATTGGAAGTTTATCGAGCACTGAATTTATAGTGTACGCAGCTCTTGTGTTCCCAAAAAGCTCTCTGTTGGGCCGCCTTCTTTTCTAATCATGGAAACTCTAAACTTACAGCAACGTGCTCGTTTGTTTGTGTTTCGTAACTTGAGTTGTTTAACATTGCAGATAAAAAAAAAAAAACGATAATATACCCCTGGAGAGGGCCTGCTATTTGTGCGGAAGGTGACACTTCATGAAAAGAGCGCAATCGACATGTAGATTATTTTTTTATCAATCCTAACTAAGGATAACCATATGTAAATACTTAAGCATAGAGTCTCGTTACCTGCCAGAAGCTTATAGTGATGGACATATCAAAAACCTCTCATTAATTTAGGAAGCGTTACATTAAGAAGTTGTTTTAGGCAAATATTATTACTTATAAGTGCTTTTGAGTTCCGTATTAACATAAAAACTATACTTTTTGATATATAGGATAAAAGTTGGTTGGTGGCAACTACAAAGCAAAAAAAGTAAACTTGAAAACAAATTTAACTGGAAAGTATACATGTCAAATTTATTTCGGGCATGGGCTTGTGTTGCTTTGTTACAAAACACACTTACGGCACTATTTGACTTTGTAATAATGTTAATCTCTTGCTGCGAGTACGTTTTGTAGTAAAAAAAAGCGGAGTTTTTAAGTTGAAGGCATGCTTCACACAATTTTTTTTAATGCGCTAAATATTGAGTTTTTATTTGATGTGTTCCAAAGGATAAAGGCAACGAAATCTTCTTTGTAAAGTTATGCAAAATCATGTACCGAAATCTGAATTTTTTTTTTGTGAAACCTTGATTTAATTTAGGCATTTCTTGGCTGTATTTGGTTCCAATATTTCATAAGCTTTCAATAAATCATCGTACTGGTGATAACATTTGAGATAATATACACCACTTACTTTTATGGCATTGAATAAATGACCCATGTCATGCAAGAATACATTTTTTTGACTGATGGTATGGTCATGCAGACAAGTCAAAGTGGAGTCCTGACAAACTTTTATTGACACTAATACGAATTAAAAGGGTGGCGCACATTAACAGTCAAATCATAACCATTATCCTAAATTAGAGTCAACAAAAACATTCCTCGCGAAGTTACCTAACCTTATCATTTGATATGAGGAGCTGAGATGTTCCAATGGCTACAACACTGAACATGTTTGTTGGATTTTTTAATATGGATGCACCACAGGTTGTTTCCGACGAGCTAAAAGAAGTTTGACAAAGTGGAATGCATGCTGAAGAAGGTCACGCCGGCAAGAAAAAAACTCAAACAGTATTGAAAAAACGCTTCAGCCGTGGTGTGATATGGTAGCCTCTCAGGGCTTTAACGACTTCACTGTATGAAAGCCCTGAGTCATTCAACCCTTTAGACGCACGAATAACTCAGACGCTTTTCAGAAAAATGCAGTTTAAAACATTATTGAAGATGTATTTTATACATTCTGTATTCCGTACATGTTGTAACTCAAAAAGCCGATACTCACTACTGTTTCGTCAAACCCGGGCGCAAGCAGCTTTAGACGAAAGCGATCAAACCAAATAAAAACCACCGAGCTCTTGATCGCAAAAATAAACCAAATCTTTCGAGGCATTTAAAATGCCGCTGGGTAAATTCCTGGGATTAACGGTTGTTTAACAAATAAAACCGAGCAGGTGTGCCACACGCACGCATACACACTTTAAAGTGCGCTAAGTGGAACCCTTGATAGCGCAACTAGCATACTTCACCGTTGAGAAATTCTGAGCACAGACGAGGTGTCGGCCCTGGTGCCGTCACAACAACATCTCTGCCGTTTATTTTTTTTTTGGCTCGCGGGATGTTTTGAAGCGGGACGGATGAAAAGACGAAAGAAACAAGGCAGTCAGAGACATTCTTGATCGGCACACCCAGCTGCTCTAGAAGATTGCTCCCGCGCATGGAACGGGGCGCCGACATTGAGCGCCTTCTCGTTTTGGCGCTTTTAACTTGCGCTTGTTGAGTGAGGAGTAACAAGGCGACCAGCTTCTGACGAAGGCTGCACTTCCACTGGATAAAACAGAGCCACTAAGAGATCTCTAGAAAAACAAGAGAAGGTCGAAGCGCGAGGGGATTAGAATAAAAGCCGAGTTGAATTTCGGACATCGACCTGGTCGGACGTCACTATATTTGTCACTAGTTGCGTCCGCCCCATGCAAAATGGCGAAGCGGCTTCTTCGACGCATATATCCTGAGAGGTCACATGTTGTCTTCGAAATTCTCGTTAAAACGATTTTGATGGGTGCTGTGCTTTCACGAAATGGATTCAGGCAGAGCCCACAGCCCTTTCAAAAACTATGAGCAGATTAAATATGAAACATCGATCCAGTTGAAAGACAAAATTCAAGAATGTTGGTTTTGGCATAACATTCGATTGCTGTTTACCAAATACCTATTTCGAATTTAGGACTAATGAATATCATGCCGGAAGTAATGATGAAACTACACTAAACACATTTTCGAAATGCCCTAGTTTTCCTACTTCATCGCTTTTATTTTTGGTCATGTATTCAACGTACTAATGTACACCCCATCGAGGAGTTATACACCTTAGAACGTGTCTGCCCGCCACCGAAGAAAGCGAGAAAGAAAGCGGTTTATGCACGAGCTCTAAAACGGTACGTGTAAAATATTTTAGAAGAATTTTTTGTATGGAAAATTTTCAGCCTTATGTTGATGCACTCTAGTTCAAGAAAAGTCTAGTTATTTCTATTCAACAGAACACTTGATTTTCTACTCCAATTATTAATTTTAATATGTAAAATTTGTTCTTACTTAGGTGTCGAAGTTTTGCAATTATGAAAGCTAAAACGCGAAGTAAAAAAACATTTTTTTTTCATAGCTTAGAAACGACACCATTATTGAGAATTTTAGAAGGATTAGAAGGCAAAGAAAACAATCCTTTAGGCAGCTTAGTATGAGATGATTGTGTCGGAGTGTTCAAAACTGACCTTCCCTTATTTTCTCTGTCTAGCGCTACTCAGAGCAGACTGATTCAGATGACTTTTATTTAAGATAATTCAAAACTACACAGGAACATCTAAGAAGCAGAACGTTTGTGAATACACTTTGATAAAACGGAATACGGTGTTCGTAGTAAAGACTGTCAAGGTATCGATGAAATACACACATGTTGAATTAAAATAAGTGCGTGTCAAATAACTAGATCCCTGCGCTGGTAGCTATTTGAAGATCCGCATCCAACCAACACCCGCTGACCTTTATCCACACCCGAAATGTATCCGCAATTTTAAGAATTATAGGCATCCGCATTCTATCCGCATCCACATAATTTGTATGCGAATCCTTGCCGCATTTTCAAAATTTCGAACCGCATCCGGACTGCAATCAGGGGTTAATTTTACATCGTAAAACGAAGCGTAAAACAAAACGAACATTGGGATGGTGCCTCAAAAATCTTTTTCTCATCAGAAAAATAAAATGTGTATTGAAAATATGAAAGTTAGTTTAATGTATAATATTTTATCACATATATATTATGTGCTTTCATTCTTAAAAAAACACCTATCGTTGCTGGAATTGTGGTCGCAGTTATTATAGAGCACTAGGAGTTTGCGACACTGCCTACAAGATGCACTCAAAATAGCGAATTTTAATACATTTTTGATATCTTCTCGCTTTGTAGCACTCTCTTTAAGAAAGGCACATATTTTTTTAAATATGAAAATGAAAAAAAGGCACCCTAAATACTGTGAAACATTTTATTTAAGCCAAACAATAAAAAAGCTGGAGGGTAGAGTGGTCACTAACCTTAGCGAAGGATTCGTCCGTACGTGGAATGATGCGATTATTGGCATTGGCATTTGTATTGGTATTTATTGCGTGCCCAAAACACCGCGAAGGCTTTGATATTGGTGCACATAAAAGTCACGATGACTTGAACATGCAAAGACGTGAAATAGAGGAGTTTCACATCAGTCATAATGAAACATATTACAGACACAACTCGATATTCAAAGAAAAATAACGCATGAAAAAGAAATCATGCTGCACATGGCTATTCCAAAAACGTTGAATTCTATGCATTGGCGACCCTTCAATCTGCTTGTATTAATAAAACGCACCGCAGAGTCGCGTATATTTACCTGGCACACGTAAGCTTGTATTTCTCAAAAGTTCAGGTACATTATACTCCATATAAAGAAACAACATGCACTATAATTAAAACTAAAACCTATATCTTTGAGTTTTAAGCATGTACACAAAACTGCGTTATACGAATGACCTTCTTAACAGCAACTTGACAGCCGTTGAGAAAAACAAAACACGAGCTCGGCATGCTTCACCTGCGAGTCTTGACGGGTAGCATTTTCCGCTCTTTCTTCGCAAAAATAAATAAATAAATAATACGCTTTCCGGGACGTTTGTTGCCCCGTGAATCCTTACTCACTCTAGATACAGCATCTTGGCCGAGATAGAACGCCCTTGAACGATCTTTTGTAAAAATCGATTATTTCTTGGCGTAAAAAATGTCCCCCTGATTGGTATATTTTTGTTTTGTTTATGATATTAATTCTGTGCCGCATGACATTCGATGATGCATTTCATAGTATCATTCACTTAGTAGCTCTACACGTTGATGTCGCACGGCTTTATAGGCCACCTCGGCAAAAAAGTAAGTCCGACCTTCGGTTATCCTAAGCCGATCCGCATCCACTGCCATTGTTATGCGCATCCGATCCTCATTCCGACAAACCCGTTTCATTTTAGCCGCATCCCCGGTTGACTGGAGATATTCAGGGATGATTAGCGGGTGATCCGCGTACTTGGTGGGCTCGTAAAATTGAAATTTTTATTGAGGTGTGGCATACTGACAATGTGCAAGAAGGTTGTCACATAAACAAATAAGGGATCTACTCATGCCAGTTCACTAATATGTGAAACTGCTTACCTAATATGTAGGGATGAATATATGTGAAATGATTTTAGACAATGGTACAACAACCTACATAGGATGAATAGCTTCCATTTAATTGTTACAGGGACATGCGTTAGAGAAAATTTTTAAACTCCATAATATGTAGGGAGGAATTACATCGAGCGATCTTGCACGACTCCACACCAAAGCTTGCTGACGCTAGCTCCATTTTATGCGTTGCAGGGAAATGCCGCCAACACATTATTGCCCTAACGTGAATTCGTGCATTTGTCATGATGTAATTAAGACTTTTATTTGGCGCACTCAATCTAGCGTTTACTATACTTCGTTTCAGTTTAACCCCAGATGCAGCCAACGCTACGTGGTAATGGGGACAATCAAGTAGAGACAAAAGCTCTAGTTATTTGCAATTTCATGTTTACGATTTGATCAGCGATGAAAGAACACGCACGCAAGCTTGGCGAATTCCGTGATGTAGTTTTCGTGACAGTCTCTGATTGGGTCCGCCATCGCGTAGATTCAGCTGCGTCTGACTTAAGATGAAATTAAGTTTAGCGGAAGTACCGTAGGTTTTTACGTACATTATTAACCTATTTTACTTTGCAGCTCCTTCCATGTGGATGGAATTATAATTCGGACGCAACTAAGAGCCAACCCTTATTCCGCCTGATAAATGCTTTATGACGGGACCAAGCGTTTTTGAAGGAAGGAAAACCGCTATGAAGTTCCAATTGTGAGATTAAATTTTATTTGTTTGTATTATTGTAGATAAACAAAGGCTAATATCCGCTCTCTGCACAAGGGTAACTTTAGCAAATATGATTTTATATTTAATAGGACAATTCTCTTCCGCAGTCACTTGATGACCACAGAAATTGACAGTAAATCCACAGAAGTTGTAATATACAAGATAGAAGCATCCTCAGTCCTGACTACTTCAAATCTTGAATTGGCTGTGTTAATTTATGGTAGAACAGTCATTGGGTAATTTCTGAAAAATACAAAAGAGTAATAGCTTTTATTTGCTCTTAGTATTTAGGTTCTGGGGTCGCTCTATAAGAATCAACGCCCGATAGGTCTGTGCTTCGCTCGTCTCCCAGGGAATTTCACAACGCAACGAGCAAACAGCGAATGATTTTACTGTACTTCCCGGTTACCCGTCAATGAGAGCCGGCAGTCCGGACCCGCTGACCTTTGTTGGCACCCGTCGTTCAGAGCTCGCACTCGGAGTCCTTGTCCAGGCATGCGGATCGTCCTTCCCACGCCAGCGCTGATTAGGCTAGCTTTACCGGGCTATCACAGCCGAGTCTTGCAGCAGAACCACCCTGGGAACGTCATGGCCCACACCGGAATGGCCAGTGCTCGCCGTATCCACCGGTCTTGCTCCGAACACCACTGGTAGACCGCTCCGGTGATCGTCATGAGCCAGATTAGACAGAACGGCTCCATCGTTGCTGCCCGGCCCAAGCCGCACGCAGCAAGCTCTGTCACGCCAGCTCGTGTTTCTCCGGCCGACCGCCTGTCACCTGCCTTCCGCCCTGTCTTCTTCCACTCTTGACTACCACACTCTCCCACCCTCAATGCCCGCACTTCGGATGACTTGAGGTACTCGAGAATTCATGGACCTAAGGGAGGAGTTCTTCCACGTCGACGGACTGTGGAGAAAGTTAAACGTTGTGGTCTGGGCCGTATGAGGTGTCGGGATACGGGGCTGCTATAGGTGTTGCTGCAGTTCCATGTTGTTGCGTCCAAAAGCGGCGTACGTGTTGGTGGGAGCCTCAGTATCGGTCTTTCTTGGTGCCGGCCTCTGATGGCTCTTATAGCGAAGCCGAAAGACTATGTAGACAGGTCTGTCGCTCGCTGTCCCATTCACCGCGATCCAGCAGAGGGCCTCGTCTATGCTGGTCACCCCGAAACGGAGGGACCCGCGCCGTTCCGCTTGGTGGCCGCCGTGGGCATAGAAGTGCCGGCTTGAACCGTCCGCCATGCCAACATGTGTCAGCCACCCTGAACATTTTTGAGAACAGATGGGCCCGTGTTTCCTCCCAGTGGGCTCCCTGGGTGACACCGTCTTTCGGCCATCTATCCAAGTAGCCATTCTGTGCAGAAAGAAATATTAAAACAAACACACAACAAACAAATACTCTGCTGTAGATGGTTGCATTGGTCACAGCCTCCACGGAGAAAATGCTTTCCAATGGGTTTATGTACCCTGCGGCTGACTTGGCGAGTCCGCAATCCCGAGCTTGCTCTTGGGACGCCAGGAATATTGGAGTTCCTGTGTCCTACCGTAGCCTAATGTTAAGCATATTTTTCATCGAGACCGTAGTATGGATTGAGTTCCACGGTGCGAACAGGGCCAGACTCCTCACTTGTACTCCTCACTTGTATCTCTCCAATTAATTCTAGAAGTAAGAAACGACGCTCACGTGTTTACCTCGACCGGGTACACTCACAACGAAGCAAGCGATGCAGTAACACCAATTACTGCGTTGCTCAGAGTGTGCGTTTCCTCAGGACTAGGTAACGATGATCTAAAACTAGTCCATCTGTTGCGCAAGCGAAGGGATCAAAGGCCAACGGCGGGATGGCTTTAGCAGACCCAAGTTTCTCAATGGCTGCGTACAACATGTGCGAATCGATGTACGCTTCAGCGTCCCGTCTCGTCCTTGTGCATACGTGCTGTCAGAGACTCATCGGCCCTCGGAGGGGCGGCAGCCCATCGAGCAAGCCTGCTTGAACCGCAGAAGTGTTGCAAGTGAAGCGAGTTGGTATGATGACATGCTGAAGGAGAACAGCGCACGAAAAGACGAGCACGGAGAAAAGGAACAGATCAGCGTTGGTGTGTTGTGCATGTTTCTTTTCTCTGTCCTCGTCGTTTCGAGCGCTGTTCTGTACACCACTTGTACCGTTCGCCCCTCAAGGCAAGCGGAACAGCATCAAGCTTTCTAAATGTCTAACGCCTCATCCCCGGCCAGGTTGTGACGCGAGAAAACTTAAGAAAAGTCTTGCTGTCACGACCACGACCGGCCATAATGAAGCCGAAAAAGCACCTTATAAATCACGTACGCAGCTTTCTAGAAACCACAACCCTGAAGGGAGCGTCGTTCCTCTGTTTTTCGTGGTACCTTGGTATGACGCGAAGCAGCAAGCCGTCTTGCCCAGCAGATACAAATCGTAATTCTCATTAACTCTCCTACCAGCGTTCCAGATGTCAACTTCTCTCCCAATAATTTTTTAGACACCCGCTAATAAACTCGTCTGCTAGCGTTCCCAATTTCAACTGCTGTTCTCGTAATTTTGTTTTTATCCCCTCTGATAATATCGTTTGCGAGCGTTCCCGAATTCAACTGCAATTCCCGCTGTTTATTTGACACCCGCTGACAATCTCGTCCGCCAGCTTTTCCGGCGTCAACGGCTATTCCCACAATATTTTCCACATCCGCTCAAGAAAAAAAAAGCATCTGCACCCCGGGCCTCAACAAAGCTTACCTGGTCACCACATATTCAAAAGCCTCGATCTTTGGTTTACTGGTACTGTGCCCTCAATCTACAACAAATCCTCGCTGTTTCCCCTCGTGGCAGTCGTTACCCTGCCATCCAGCGGAACATGCGGTGCCTCTCTTCCGCCTCCGAAGACGACCCGCGCTCTTCGTCACCAACCCCGGTCGCATTACCTCCTCCCAATCACTATTTTGGGGTGCAAGAGAGATCGCGTGCGCAACCTCGTTCTTTTAGTCCTTTCGGTACACGATTCGACGAGACACCTGCTGACCTCTGCTGTGACTCAAGTTGCCCACAGTCCAACAGATTTTGTGTCACCGGGAATGGTAGGCGTTGGTGGACAACCCGCTCAACGAATCGATGGGACTCCATGGGGAGGAAGAGAAGCAGAGGCATACGGACCGGGACCCACTTTGGGCGCCATTTTTAGGGGGGTCGCCCCTTAATAATCGCCGCCCGATCGGTCTGTGCATCGCTTGTCTCCCAGGGAAATCCACAACACAACGAGAAGACAGCAAAGGGTTTACTGTACTTCCCGGTTGCACGTTCTTGAGATCCAGCCGTGGGGGCCCGCCGACCCTGGTTGTCGCCCGTCGTTCAGAGCTCGCAGTCGGAGTCCGTGTCGAGTCAAGCGGATTACCCTTCTGACTCCAGCGCTGCGTAGTCCAGCTGTCCCGGGCTATCACAGCCCGAGTCTCGCTGTGGAACCACCACAGGATCATCATGGCCTTGGCCTGAATTGCCTGGACCAGCCGTTCCCACTAGTCCTTCTCCAGACCTCGCTGGTAGACCGCTCCGGGGATCGCCATTGGCCAGACCAGCCAGAACGGCTCCGTCGCTCCTGGCCGGCCCCAACCTCACGCAGCACGCTCTTTCCCTCCAGCTCGTGTCAATCCGGCCGACCGCCTGTCACATGCCCTCCACCTCGTTGCCTTACTCCCTTGTCTACCACAACGTTCTCTTCGGGTTTTTATATGATTACCTGATGTGGTGTATAAATGAACGCGCAAATAGCTTCGCCTAATATTTATCTAGAGATGAAAAAAAGTCATGCATAGGTTCACAGCCACGCTGGTGCAGAAAGCTGGCGAGTTCAAGTTTAGAAGCAACTGTAACCGAAAGTAAGACCCGCCATTTGAGTTATGTAAAATAAAGTCATGGGCCGTAATTGAATTGATTGTTTTGCTTCCAATATTGATTCGGTGACTTCGTCGTCGCAGAAATTAAAGTCAAAAGCAGTTTTTATTACATAACATTTGTCGGTAGACAATGGAGGTGCAACAGAAGGACTCATACCATAAATAGGACTAATGTTGCGTTGGCCGCGATTTGCATTTCTCCATCTAGTAATTTTATACCAATCGCCGTATAGCGAAGTTTCTCCTTTCTCTAAATCCCAAATCCCATGGCCCCAACTGGAAACCAAAAGAGTGGCTTTTGTCGTGCCGCGAAGGGTACGATGACCTGTTTCCCTGAACCAAACTTGACGAGACAAGCCGTAAGAGATTCTTTTTGCAACGGTCCGAAGCTTGAAGGATAATTGTGGTGTCATTATCCCACCACCATTAATCCTGCGCTGCTAAAATTATAAAAAAAATGTGTTGGAGGGTGGGGGGCATGGGCACATAACATTTCGGAGTTTACAGGATAAATCCAAATTAACAAAAAGCTTGCCGGTGGGTGTTTTTTTTTTTTGTTTCCGGAATTTTTCAGATTTATCCGAAAACACGGAGCCCTATTTATAAGGTATCAGGATAAAATGGTTGATATGTGCTCTGTGGCGGAGCTTCCACCGCGAGCTTCAGCCTTTCAATAATATAGCTGAGTCGCATAACGTATGATCGAAAGCAAAGCGCGCCTGTTGGATGCAAGACATAATAAAAAAAAGCACCCGCTCTTCTCGTTTTGTTAATTCCTTATAGCGTGGTTATCCACTAGACCAGACACGCCGAAGTTTGAGACGTTCCAAGAATTTCTCTATGAATCAAAATAACAGAAGTAGCCCGAAGCTGTCGAGATTTGAAAGTGGTAGTTTTATAGCGCATCCAGCCTCAGGACACGCCTATGCACAACATCTGTAGGTCAAAAAAATCTTGAACCGCTAAGCAATAAAAAAAAAATTGTGCCAAGGGTTGAGACTCGGTCATGGCCGATTTACACGACAGATTCAATCAGTGTCTTCTTCCGCGAACCATGTTCCACTTGACTATCATACCACACATTCCTACGATCCGCTTCTCGTCCGCGTAAGCGCGAACTGAAATCTTTGAGTGCTTTTTCTCGCGCAGATTCGTGACGGGTAATTAACTTGAAAAGAGGTTTGCCTGGCAACGATAGAAATGGGCTTGAATGCCCATTTTATTACGCGATTCTTGGGTCCACGAGGAAAGATGCTGCATATACTTTTTCCGTCTGACGTGACGCAGGTTCCGGTACTTCCACCGGTCCAAGTCAACACGTTTCTGTTAAAACGCGTGTAACACTCCGCAAATTCATTTAAACGTCCATCAGTTTTTATTTAGCGATACATTTTTGTGGTTTGCAATCTACTCAATAGTTTTTTTGTTTTGTTTTTTCGGGTACGCGGAGTGCGTGGAGGCATCTTTAGACGCCCCAGCGCGAGCCAAGGACATCGTCACTTCTCCGCCGAACACACCTGCCGCCTCAAGCAGTACCGTTTATGCGTGTGCCTATGCCAAATATGGGGTTAATAAAGCTAGTGGGCCTTTGGGCCAACCCTTTTACGGTGTTTTTTAGCTTTGTAATAAAGAGCGGCACGCTACAAATATTTCTTGTTGTTGGTAGCAACATTAACATGGCGAAAACGTTGATTTTGGTCTTAGACAATAGTGCCACATTGCGAAGTTGGATTAGTGCGCCACTATGGGGTAGCGAAGAGCTTTGGTCTGAACTCGCTGTCTTCTGCCGCTCGTCTACTTGGTGCAGATGCGCTTAAGAGACGGACAATGCGCGGAGGTGCGGTCATTACGATCAAGCCGTCCCCAGATCACACCGTCGTGTGAATCGGCCATCAACGGCGTGGAACCTGAGCGCGATGCTGACTCGGCTACAGATACAGAACAAGAAAATAGGAGTGGAAGCAGGTGGTCTGAAGATGCGTACGGGGCGCGGAGAAAGATGGAAAGGAGAAAAAGAGAGCAGCGGGAGCACGTCTCTTAGAAATTTCGCGCGGAAAAAATAAAATGGCAGGAAAGTACACATCTCCTTCTTGTGACCCAGAAAATTCAGCGCAACGCAAGAAAAATAACAGTTCATTCACATTCACGAAGAGGCTTTGTGTCCGTGTAATGCTGAAGGAAATCCAGCGCAGCCTAACAAACACACGAGTGTGACGTAAATAATTTCCATATAAAACGTTGCCGTATCGCCGGCTAAATAATCATGCGCGGTAAATTCGCCGTGATCCTGGCCTTTTCTTGCGAGTAATTTGTTTAACCGGTGATAGGAAGCTCCCAGGACAACGAGAGACTCATAATGCACTTTTAGGGGCTGACTTATTACAGCATTTTAGTATATCGTGCGTTACACCTTCGCGTTCCAGCGGAAGGTTGTTCCGTGACATTCAGGCATGTATTGAGCAAGCGCCCGATGGCTACGCAGTCCGCAGATCGCTGTCAAATAAACCCTCTTAGCTGCAACTGTTTTTTTCGTAGGCTGCGGTCTGATTCCTTTATTTGTTTATAAATACTCTGAGCTCTGTTAGGATTTAAAGATAAATAAACAAAACAAAACTAAAAATCACGCTCTCACGCAAAACAAATACTAAACACGCTTTCAGCCTGCTTCGAAACATTTCAATGTAATACACTTGGAGTGCAGAGTATATATACACTTGAATAGTAAGGAGACACTTAAATATTTCTTAGTGTATCATGTGATTAAAATGCTTCTATGCTCCAATATTGTGCATACTATATATATACTCAGCCAGTGTACTTCGGTCACAGATGCGGTTTCGGGGATGAGTTAATATTAATACACGTTTACTAGATCCGTTCCGGTATATGCTTAATATCGTGATAGAAGTATACCAAGCCTGCATTTGCATGCTGTTTTTTTGTTTTATTTTTTCCTAAGGGGTGTGACGTCAATCGGACAGCTTTCAACTACTGTACATTTGCCAATTGTGTGGGAACGTTTGCAGCGTTTTTTTTTATTATCGTGAAAAGGCTTGTGAAAGGAGTGGAAATGTAGAGATCTATGCGCAGTATGTCACGATTTACTGGTACAGAGTGATTTTAGATAAGATCGACCTAAGGGTGGCTGGTCGACATTTTTAAATCAACTGATGTTTTTAGATGCCATTGTCTAGTGTCTGGAATAAACGAATCTAAAATTATTTTCAACCAGAACAAATATTTGGCGACAGGAAAATCGGTGGACAGTTGCGGAGGTGGACAGTTGCATTAATTTGAGAGTGAATGACTACAACGATAACATTAGGAGAATTCTAATACTTTTACGAATGAGCTATGAAAACTTATTGCTTATCATATATAGTGATTATATTTATTTAGGTTATATTTCTTCATCTAAAAATCGCCGAACATCCCTGCTTTAACGAGAAATGGCAAAATTTGGAGGCCTGTAACTCATAAAAAATTTAATTATCAGCACATACTTTTCACATAGTATTCTACTTGCATATGGCTATTGTTTAAAATATATTTTGGGTATCTGGGTTATACGACAGTTCGGATATATTCAGGCAAATGTGCGGAAAATTCAAACAACAAAAACATTCTGATGCAAATAAAAAAAACATCGTTTCTTTTCATTTGCGTACCCTTTGATAATCTATTTCGTCAATAATGTTCATTAAAACATGTTGCATTATTTGATTGAGAAATAAAACACATCTCCCCAAATTAGGATATTTTTTTTCAAACCCTACACTTAGCAGCGCCCCAAAACAAGAAGTCACTCTGAGTTCGACTTTCATGAAAGTAACACACATCTTATTTATAATTTATTCAAATGAGGCCATCAATAACTATAGCAATCGTTCACACAGTAGAAGTGAGAAGATACTACTTTGTACAAAGAGCTATCATATTACAAAGTAGTGATACCAGAGAAGATCCTGCAGACATCGGCAACTGGGAACTTTTACTTTTTTTTCCTACGACAATATAGGCTCCTCCCTCTGCCCCTGAATCTCGATCTCTCTCTCTCTTATATATATCCCTGACTTATATCTAAAATAAAAGAAATGGTCAAGGATTCCCTTTCTGCGTGATAGTGTTCTGTGGCTAGCAACAATCATTTTCTCGCGAAGATCACAATTATGGCGCAACAGTTGACGGAAGTAGGAGACGACACTCCTCGCTAGTTTTGGCAAAACGGCCGATACCATCTTTTTTTCGCATTTCCCCACTCGCCGTCAAAAATAAGGGGTTCGCTTCAACGAACGAAACAAGGCCGCCAATGCTCTTTTACTGAGCAGTCGTGCCTTTCGCCATGGTACTCGCTGTCGTCATGGGCGATAATATCAGGCACAAAGGGGCACACCAACAGAGTCCCCAAATACTCTAGCCTCGCCTAAATACACTAGAGCGTAAACACTGTCCCCAAGTTAACTTAGGAAAGGTTAACATGGCGACAGTGTTTACGCTCTAGGTAAGCAAGAGCATGTCGTGTGGTATGAGGCAGATCTTACACGAGGTGCAAGGCGAGCCCTGAAATCGTGTATGCTGCCCCAGAGTACTTCACGAAAGACGGGCTACAAAGTTCGCGCCAAGGTCCCCACCAGAAGGACGTGATCTTTGCCATGCTCGAGGGGTAGGAAACGTTAGTGCGAACGCGATTCCTGACGCGCTCATTCCGAGAGGTTTTTCGTGCATACAGAGACAAGCATCCTGATTCCGGCGTTAGGCTAACGAAAGTTTATGCCTTGCGCCTAAACGGGTCAAATGGATTTCACACCAGGAAGTGTGCGTTTTGTGTGCGCTGCCCCAATCATCATCTTTGTACTGCAGCTCTAGAGAACGTTAAAGGCTGAAACTTCAACAACGGGGAAAAGAACAGCATTTTTGTCCTACCCACTAATAGGTCAGTGTCTTTAAGGAGACTGTTATCACTGCACAAAAGATCAGTCTCTTACACTCGAGGAACTTCACATCCCAGAGAATGAGAAGATTGTGCTTACAACAAGGAAGTCCGGCGGCCTTGTGGAAAAAACAAACAAAAAACATTGGATTTTTAGATTTTCTTAAAAGTCGTTCAAGTAACAGTTGAAATTTGGATATTTCACCACCATATCCGACAAACGCAAGATAAATTGATCTACGATTAAAACAGTGCATGCAACGCAGGAGCCTTGACTTTCATTCTGAATTTGCTGAAAACGGTGCCATCGTGTTTCCTAGAAACGTTCAAGCATGCCACTAAAGAAAAAAAATGTTACGTTATTTACATGTGCAGTGACGACAAAAAACAACCTACAAAGAGCTTTGCCATATCAGTAAGGACTTGTGTGACGACGACGCTCATATGTGCTTGGCACTAGAAAAAGTGAAAGAGTGGGTTGAAGACAACGTTGCGGTATAGTCGCACGTGACGTACGTAAGTTACGGGGCCGCTATTCCTTTTAGGAATCGCTACCAGCGTCACCAGTTTGCACAGAACATTGTCCAATAGCCCAGTTGTTATTTTGTGCATCTGGACATGATGAGATGCATGCGACGGAGTCAGTGGGCTCGTGAAGCACCAGGCCACGGTGAACAACCTGAGAGAACGTTCGATAAACACAATTCAGACGACCCAGACAATGGTGAGCGTTCTATTCGAGAAACTGAAAGACGTACATTTGGTGTATCTGGACGAAAATAAGGTTTTTCGGTACTGTAAAAAAAATACAAAAAATTGTGGCTGATGGTGCGTGCCTCTCCTGGCATTCAGTCTTTGTGCGAGTGGCGGCTGTGCAAGTCAGCAACCGAGGCGATCTGTGACATATATGTAGCACGGAAAGTCGGATCTGGTTTGAAGACACTTTATCAAACGGGTGCAGCGAGGAAAGCCTAAGAGTAAAGTGCCGAATTTGATTCCCCTAGGACTGCATATTTTGAATGCAGGGACACATTATTTTTACAGTTTTCTTCGCGGGGTATTTAACCTTCTGTTCAACTTGGTGATTGCTTATAATCTTTATTTGAGCACCATATGAGAATCACGAAATGTTATCCTCACGAAAGGATAAAAAATTTCGGCTTGCAACGATCCATTCGTACACCGATAGTATCGAAGCTGCTACAGTCCGGCGCGGCGGCACCCCTCACCTGAAACTGTTTTACCCCGGAAATACATAGATAACCTAAACAATTTTACTAATATTATACAGCGCACAAAACGTCAGCGGAAGAGAAAAGGACTGTAGAACGAAAGAGCGCTGACTCGCAACTGATTTATTTAGAAAGAAATGAGAAGAAGGAAAAAGAAGCCACGAATATTGAACTCCACGTGAAGTGAAGACGGGATAAAAGAAACAAAGTAAACGGAGAAGAAAAGAAAGAAAATATGTACGAGATAAAAGAAACAAATAAAAGTAAGAAGACAAGGAAGAAGATATGTACAGACTATACTTCGTTTCACCTTATGTTGTACCGCAGCGAAAGCTAGAAGCGCGAGCTCACAGCGTTGGCAGCTGCCCTTGGTGCACGAGAGCTTGTGCCGCCGAGATGTGCCATAGAGGAACGAGCTCGCGCTTGTAGCCTTTCCTGCGGTACAACACAAGGTGAAACAGAGTATAGATCTATAGATTTAAGAAAAATAAGGAAAGAAACTAAAAAAGGTAAAAAGAAGAAAAAAATTGAAAAATTAGAAAACGGTATTTTCACCCTTGGCCGGCCAAAGTCACTGCGCATAGGCGTCAGCCAAAAAAGACACCTCCTTACTCAGTGACAGGGACGGTTGGCTGACGCATTGCTGTCCTAGTTTTTGAATTTCAAAAGCATCGTAGATCTCTCAAGTAGTCCGGTCTTGAAATCTTCCAAGAACAGTTGTTTCACCAAAAGTCGGTGTGCACTGGCAGGAGCGATAGTGTGTAGGCAAGTGTCCGCCTACAGTGGCTTGAAGTGAATAGCATTCACTTCAATACCGATATAGCATCTACCACAGGTCAGAGGGATCTTGTAGACCACACCGTCCGTGCAGGTAACGAACTTGTTCTTGTGCCTTTTGTGGCACACGGCTCGTAAACGGTTGTCAACGACGGACCCCACTTTGGCGTGGGGTTCAATTTTCGTGGCTTCTTTTTCCTTCTTTTCACTTCTTTCTAGATAAATCAGTTGGGAGTCAGCGCTCCTTCGTTCTACTGTCCTTTTCTCTTCCGCAGACGGTTTGTGCGCTGTTTAATATTAGTGATGTACCAACTAGCTCAAATTACCACTTTACTAAACAATTTTTGTATTCAATCTTTATTTGTGTGTGTGTGTCGGCCAGAAGCGAGGAACAAGCAGGTTTCCAAGGCGAAAGGACAAGTTTATTCCACCATGCTCATGGATGGGTGGTAACTGAGCGAAGAGCGCGGTAGCCAGCGGAGCACCGCTTTTATCAGTTAGTGGCGCATGCGCCGTACTACGATATTCTGTTATCGGTGGCGCGCGCCCAGACATGACAGTGGTAGTAGAGTTATTTATTTTTATTCTAATGACTAGAATATACCGGAAAGTAAAATGTGACACTGCATCCTTTTCTCGAATCACTTGTCTTTGATATTATACCTCTTTGTGCTCTGTATGTAAAATGCTGTATGTAGTGTCTCCTCACTTTTACTGTGGGACTGATTCATCAAGTTGTCTAGGACCTCATCTGAATGAAAATACCTGAAAGATGTGTGATAGTTTCCTGAACTGGAGCTCAGAGTCACTTCTCGTTTAGGGCACTGCTAAGTGTAGGCTTTGCAAAAAAACCCTACTTTGGGAAGTTATGTTTTCCTTTTCAATCAAATAATCCAGCATGCTTTAATAAAAATAAATGCCGAAGAAATGTATGACAGGGCACCCAAATTTAAAAAATAAATCGAAGGTGGTGTTTTTTTTCGCATCGGAATATTTAGTTGTTTGATTTTTACCCGATGTTTCCTAAATATATGACGGATATCGTGTAACTCAGGTACCTAACATATATTTAAATAGTAGACATATATAAGTAGAATAGTATCTGAAAAGTATATGACGGTGATTAAAATAGTTCATGAGATGCAGGCCTCCAAATTTCGCCATTTGTCGCTCAAGCAGGCATGTTTGGCAATTTTCAGAAAAACAAATGTAATTTATATAAGTAATATTAATATATACTACAATCATCCTGTCCGCATAGTTTCTTTCTAAAAAGTATTAGAATTCTCCTAAATTTATTGTTTTAGTTATTCACTTCCGAACCTCCCCTACCATCAGCGCGCGTTTATGCAAAGGTCCACATCTTCATGCCTTACAATTTTTCCCGTCCCCAAATATTTTTTTTCTGGTCAAAGCTATGTGTAGGTTCGTTTACTCCAGACACTAGACACTGGCGGATAAAAACATCAGTTGATTTAAAAATGTCGAGCAGCCAGCCTATGGTCGATCATCTCTGAAATCACCCTACCACCGAACGCGCCCGAAATTTGGGGCTTCATCGTTATTTTGAAAGTGCTGTTATAACTACTTGGCACATCAAAATAAAAACAAAAATTTCATATTCGTGATTCTAGAGCATAAATAAATGTAATTTAGGTGTCGTCTCTCAAATACCTAATTTTTTTTTTATTTTTAATAAAGCGAAACTGTGAAGAGGTGAGAGGTCATAATATGCCGGAGCACAACGGTCTGCCAAATATACATCATTCACCGCAGGCGTATGTGTATCCTCTTCACGCTCTCACAACTGTATTGCTACATTTTTTTACAGCTTGACGCGCTAAGGTACGTTAGTGCCAACGAGGAGTTGTTCAGCAAGTCATCACTGATGATATCGTTCTCAATGAATGTGTGGTGGTACCGAAGATTCTATCGACTGCAAAAATTCTTTTACGGTATGCGTTGCGAGGAACCTACACCTTCTGGAAGTATACACGGTAAGTTACTCAAATAGATACAACAGTGTTACACCTTCATTCCGCGAATCTCCGAGTTTCCTGAACCTAGCAGGCAGCCGGACGAAACATCTGTGGAATAGTGTATAGCTGGGACAGTGTGCGTTTAACAGATATGATGCAACGAAAAACAACAGAACGTAAAATACATTAAACACTGCTGGAGGAACACAGCTTGTCTTGTATTTTTCTTTGGAATTGCCCCGCCTCATTTTCTGCGATAGTTTTGTTTATAATGTCGCACAAAATATACGTGCAACGAGGCACGCTGCATGCAGTCTTTGTCAGTCACATCGATGGTAGTGAAGAGACCGGCGCGCACCTAAAGAAGTAAATCGACCTAGACGAAGTAAAGAGAAACGATGTTAAAACTCGCGCTTCGATAGTATATAATAAATGCTCTCCTTCCGAAAGGCCATTATTACCTTAATAGTATGAGCATTTTTATATGTTATTGGTTAACTCTGGTAGAAAATAAAAGAAGAAAGAGAAAATGGGAACCGTGGTGCCACCCTAGCATTCTCTTGTGTTAGTCCGCTATTTTATTTTTTTCATTCTATGTCAGCGTAAAGAAACAAGTAATTCTCACTAGGCTCCGCATTTCAGTATGTGCTGTTTATTATTATCGTGCTTGCGCTCGGCACACACCAGACAAACTATAGGCACACAATCATGATTCTTTCAGATTCACATTTATGCGAGTGGCGTACCATATTAAGTTTCTATTTGTTCGCTTCAGGTGCAGGTAATTTAGATGTCTTTCCGTTTACACATTTTCTCTACATTGTCGCCTTGCAGCTGAATGTTCTTGAACATTTCTTGTGGTTGCTTCTGCGTGGCCTGCTGGAATCACTTTTTAGTGCCCCAGTTCAACGTTGGGACAGCTGTGATTCCAGCATATATGACACCGTAAATCGCAGTCGTGGCGGTTTCTTTTTTTCTTTTTTTTCTTAAAGGCATTAAACTGGCAGTCTCGACTGGAGGCACGTTGAGGCCATAACCATACGTGACTAAACGTCCGAGATGAGGTAAGACGTGTCAGAAAGACGGGCGAACCGAATCAGGCCCCATTAATGACCGAGCACGTTACATTCGAAGAAGTTTGTAAGTAGACAGCACGTGATCGGGTTCTGCCGTCTTTTTGGCGCGCGGTACGCCCACTGAGACTTTCGGTGGCGCTTGCGTATGGCCTGACAAGGCCATCACTGGTCATATTCTGTTTGCAAAGTGCATTTAACATGTTACTCTAAAAGTAATAAATTGGAATTACTATTACTCGCGGTTAAAAATATTTAAGAACATTACTTGATTACTTGTAAACAAATATTGGGTTGTTACTTGAATATGTGACTTACTTTTTCGATTACTTTAAAATTTGAGAAGGAAACATTTCTTTCTGACGGTTGCGAAACATATATTTTGTGGCGTTCAATTTTGGATTAGAATGACCGAACATGAAAATAGATATCTACATTTTTCTCAACTCCTTGGAAACCATCCTCCCTTGGGGATTTGGTACAAGACTTTCTCAGTAGGAAACTTGAAAAATTAAATGGCGCAACTAGGAAGGGGACTGTAATTAGTAGCGGTAATTAGTAATTTCATTACTTTCAAAAGTATTAGGATAACGTGTGATTGCTTCTATATATTTCATTAACATGTTACCAGAAACTAAGGAAAAAGTCCATTCTTAAAAGTAATTGTTTACTTGTAATGAGTATCGTACAAGTATTCGAAAAATAAAAAAAGCGAAAAAAGCGAAGACGCCATTTCGTGATAATTACTATACTGTACGCAACTGTTCTGGCGAGGGTGTGAGACATTCATGGTGATAGACAGGTTGGTTTCCGGAAATTTTTGTTTTATTGTTTTGTAGTTTTGCTCACATCTGTTTTTATTTAACGAATTCCAATTGCAGGTGAGGGCAACTTCATATCTCTGACAAAGGCAAACAGATCCTTTCGTCGCGTTTTTATGTATCATTAGGTTATCTCAGAATAAACAGCATAGCTGTGACTAGCAGTCACCCAGCACCTGCATCCGACACTTGTCGGGTTGTCATGTTGCAAGAATTATACTCCAAGTTGATAAAAAGTAATTTCCTTCTGAAAGACCCACCATGTTGCTTGGTGAACAAGTTGTAGTATAAGCAGTTTATGTGAAGTTTTTTGTTTTTTTTACTTTAAAGTTGCGTTTAATTTAAATTGAGCGGTAACATTGGTTCAGGGTGTGCCAATAGACCCTTTCCTATATCCCCCGAGTGCCCCTGACGCGCTAAAAGAATCATGGGAATGGTTTTCAGCTCCTTAATGACGATAATCTCGACCCCATCCTTGGTTACACAGCTTTTAAGCAGTAATTCGGAATCACCCCGAACAAGCGCCTGACATACCGCATTGACTTGTCATATCGCTTTTAAAGTTTCTCCTCGATGCCACCGTTTTCGATACTGCGCATGCTGTCCGCCCGTCAACCTGCATGGGCTGCAGAATTTTCTTTTAGTATCATCATTCTCGTACAGTTTCAAAGACGCTGATATTAAATTAGAAACGCTAAAAATGCTATAAGCAGCCCCGCGGCCTCCATGCTAAATCCTGCTTTTTTGTAGTTGTGGTTTCTAGGCTTTTCAAGCAATTCCTGCTAAAACAACAATCACGAGAATGATAATATTGTAAGAGATTTCTGCAGCTCAGCCAGGTTGAAGGGTGGATCACATGCATAGTATCAAAAATGCTGACATTGACCAAAAGTTAAAAAAGTGTTATGACAAGTCCTTGGGATATATCATGCACTTGTTCAGGGTGACTTCGAATTACGCTCAAAAATTGTGGAACCATAGATTCTGTCGAAATTCACGATCGTTAGGGAGCTGAAGGATTTCCCATGTTTTCTTGAGTGCGATGCCGGGGCGCTTGGGAATATTGCAAATGGTCTATTGAAGAGCGATCTATTTCTACACAAAGCCATAATCCTGGCAGCTCAATTTATCCATACCTTATACATAGTAAACTCAAACGCACCTGAACTCAATTAAATTATTTCTTTTTAAATATTGATTTGCCAATCTATGAACTTGGAATACTACAGACACCAAATATATAACAAAATTTAATGTGTTTTGACCTGATCCTAGTATTTGGTGATAAACTGACAAGAGACGAAGTTTTTCTTCACTGCCTGCTAATTAGCCAGTCACCTGGAGACTTTTGACTAAATTTCGAGAGGAAATGCCAGAATTATGCTTCCCTTCTTTTTCTTCGGTACATACCTGACCTTTTGGCTTATGTGTCACAAATAGCAGTTTACTTCTTCAAACAGATAAACGCTACAGGGTACCCAGCGTACTTTAAAACTAAGTAAAACCTTGAAGCAAAAGCATAGTACCTCCAAGGTATGCGTTTCTGTGACATGCTGCATTGTTTTTTTCGGCGCGTGTGGTAGAAAACACCTTACATATGCGCAAATTAGACTGTATTGCTTATATAAAAAACTTTTGTTTGCCAAACAGGCGTGCAATTCATGGTACGACTATAGTTCCAGCGAACCTCAACTTTTACAGCACACAAAATTCAATTATCGCAATTACGAAGATTATGCATTGGCTTATGATGACCCTGGTACAATGAAATGGAAGGTAAGAACCGTCGATTTTTTTTGTGTTTTTTATATCGTGTAACTGCATTCGCTAGCTCAAAGTATAAGTAGCAATGCGGTTTAGAACCGAATAAAAAAATGTGGGTGAATATCGCACCATGTAGAACACATTTCAATCATTTCTGCTAGAAAAACGCGCTTTGCTTATCCGCGCAGTGATACTGAGCACGGAAGTTCATCACGGGTGTTTCCACGATATATCGTACATTAGTGGTCAGGATTAAAGTTTTCATATTAATGTAAAAAAATATGTGCTAATTTCATGTTCTTGGGAGAAGCATTCAGCTATAGGAACACAACGCCTGTAATTTCCTTCTGGAAATACAATATTGAATCTCGACGCGTTGAGATAGACAATCTTTCGCAATAGTAAATTGCATAGCCGTCAATTTCACACCGAAGCTTGCAAGTAGTAATATATTTTTACACTTATTAAAAGAAAGGTTTAGAGTATGAACAAGAAATAATAGGAATTATAATAAAATATTTTCTTACGAGATATTTAAGAACCCCGTCAAAGAAACGCATCTTAGAGACCCAATATAAATTATTGAACATAGAAGTGCTTTACATAAAAGAACGCAAAATATATCAAAATCATTGTCTGTAATTTAGTTCTACGAATATAAATTTAAATTATTTTTAGCTAATATTGCACTTTTGTTATTAATGCAAAAACGCAGATATCTTTTCTTTATATGAGAAAGTGCAGGTCAAAAACAAAAAGAAAAGCATTATATTGCCTTTTTGTCGTATACAGTGATATGAAGTAACATGCGAAGGAAAACATTAAGTAACCTATGACCTCCTTAACAAAAACAAAACAAAAAAACTTTACCTAAACTGGCCAGCGTGTTTTTGTTAAAGAGGCTGTGCCGTAAGACGTAGGCTTTAAAGTTATATTTTCTTGAAGTGACAAAGGCTGTGCCGCGGTTCTGCTTTATCGTATGGTGCAATACGTTATGGTGTTCCTTGTTAGACTTTTAAATTTGCGTTTCCTTGCGTTGCCCTCTCAGACACTCCCTGCTCATCCTCTTTTTCATTAAACGTCAAAATCGAGTGCATTTTATGGAGCGCCGTAAGATGCCGCGGAAGGCCTCTACGTCTATAACTCGGGTGGATTTAATAGGTTTTTATTATGCCCAACATATATGTAATTGAAATAGTACCTTTAAATTTATTAATTTCAAGTTAATAACTATAAGTATTCAATAAACTTATTACAGCCCACACTTTTTTGTATAGAGGCATTTCGGCAGAAACCAGTACAGCATCAATCCTGTTTCTGAGCGATGCCTACTTTCAGAGGCACGACTTATCCCGAGTTTCTTAAACACCGTGGAAGAAGCTGGGCGCTGCTACCTACGACATGCCGTTTATATAGTATATGTATTACATAAATTTATAAAATATGACCCGGAGCATCACTGTATCAACTAGCAAGGACAGACTAAACAACCAAACACTAGTGGTTATCAAGTTCTGTCTGTATACTCTTGGGGACGCATGAATACTTAGAAAGGCTAAGTTGGCTTTGTGGTCGTAGCAAAGTATTGAACATTCGAACACCGGTTCTCCAGATACTGCTACTCTCTCCATGTTTTCTTTGTAATGGACCTTCCTCGCGTTAAGGGTTTGGGATTCACGGCATTGTCCTCTCCATGCAGTTTTCTACTGCCGGCAGCTGAAGCGTCCGCCGATATCCTTCCTGAGCTACTGGACCCCGGGTAGGGAGAAGGGAGGGGTGGGGAGGGGTGGAGCCTTGGCAAAACAGGAAAATACAAATGTAAAACTAAGGTTGTGACTGCATGACTCTCTATACTATATGATACCACCTCACCGCTATTCAGGTTTTGCCCACTGTGAAAGAAAAGATATTGTCTTTAGCCGTTGTCGTGCGGCAACACTAATATAACGAATGCAAGGTAGCTAAATTTCTGTGAAGACTGGTGTTTTTTAAGTGGATAAGATATTCTTGTTTTACTATCTATCACAAGTTAGTTTAAGGCACAGTAAACTATTAACCGGAGTTAAAACAAAAGTGATAAGTAGAGTTTTTTTTTTTTTTAATACGGACCCGCATTTTTGCAACACTCAAAGACATGTTATAGGCTTTGTTTTAATAACGTAACTGCTATAATGGCTAAGGACGTTTTATATTATACTCTCAAAATGCATTCTGAGGATTATCAGTTTGTTATTTATTTCGTTGTTTTATACAAAGTAGTCAATTGTTAAATAATCTTACGATATTTTTCTAATACCTCGACATCTTGGAGACACTGAGATGGGGGACGTGAGAAGACAACAAAATCCGAAACGCAGCTGCGTTTAAAATTTATTTGATTGGTCCTTTTTTTTTCCATTTTAGAGTTTACAATGTTTCGATTTATTACCAGCTCGCCTGCTCTCTAGCACATTTTACAATTCTAATACGTGTTACTTTTGTCGTGTTTTTTGTAAAGTGATAGTATAAAATATTTTACTGTAATTTTGAACATTCTTCTTGAAAAAAACATGCCTTTAAAAACAAACGCAGAAAAAAAATACTACGTGCATGCTTCTACGTGACATTGACGGCTGTGCAAATTACAATTGCATAAACTTTGCAATCAGCACGCCTCAAGATTCGAAATGTTTTCTTGGCAAGAAATTTAGCTACGCCGCACGCATGTGCGGAATCCTGCTTCCAAACACATGGCGGTGACTAATATAATTTTTTTACATAACTGTAAAAAAGAAAAGATGACCTGAATTGTCTTGGGCGCTATGACGTGAAAAGCGCGAATCACAAAGAATCTCAGTTCTGGATTTTTCCCTTCAATGCTTCTTCTCAAACTTTAGTGATTCAAATGACGCAGATTGCAATGTTCTCGCGTGACTTAGCGTATGATATTGGTCAAACACAGCTCAATTATATTCACGAGCACTACAAAGACACTCCACTTTGGCTCAAGACAATTAATGCCTCGAGGAGCATTCCAGTAACACCTCAACTCAAATCGATGCCTGGACAGGAATATCCAACCCTAACAATTTCCGGAGCTTTGCACGTGCTATGTGCATTGCATAACACCCAAGCGGTTAGAACTAAATTTAGCGTGTTCTTAGAATAAAGGACCTAACGTCGGATTCCCATCAGGAAAAGGGGCTCACCAATACGCATGTCCCGAAACCAAGCCACATCTCGTGTTGCCGTTCGCACTTATCCTCGTGTAGACTACTTCTGAAAATCCTTGCGCGCAGAACTGTCCAGTTAAATTATGGGACATTTTTGATCATAGGCGGGCGAAGCGTAATTATGGCTTCAATAGCCCCGTCTCTCAACATCCTATAAACATAAACTCTGCGCTGACTAGAATTGCACCCATTTATCTTCGTGAAGCCCTCGATTAGAGCATGCACCTGCAGCGGCCGGAAGAACCTTGCTAGACTTAGGAACTAGTATATGCACGCCCGGCCGCGGCGCTTATATTTCTGGCATCCAGGCTGCAAATCAAGAGTGCAAAATATCCCACCGGCCTCATGAATAATCTAAGACTCGGGAGCCGATCAAACACAATGATTGGTCCAGTATATTCCTTCTATCTCCGGTAGCACTTTTTTGTTATCTAAGCAAAACAGTAGTAGGAAAGGTGTACCAGCTCGGCCAACTTGTAAACAAACGCCCAGGAGGGCGGAGCCTAACCCGATCCGACCAATCACAGCGCAGGAGGGCGGAGCCTAACCCGATCCGACCAATCACAGCGCAGTAGGGCGGGGCCCTTTCCCTCTCTCTCATCCCAGTGACCAATGACAGGCCGTGGGCATCGATGGCCCCGCCCACAGGGCATTATCCAGTGACCAATCGGAGCTCAGCGAGGTCCCGCCCTCGCGTCACGTGCTCGGTATAGGTGTGAGGTCACGTGTCAGGCGCGTGCCAGAGCGCGTGCCATGACCTCAGACCGCAAACCTCAGACCGCAAACCTCAGACCTCAAACCACAAGCCAGGTGTTGTGGTCATCACCTGATAACAACCACGTGATGTCACCCATCACCTTACGTGTGATGGGTTCGAGCTGCGTACGACAGATGGCGCTCACGTGATGTCGCACAGGGTTTGTGCTGCATCCGAGGGAGGGCGCTGCGCTGCGGTCACATGACGCAGCACAGTGCACGTGACCGTCACGTGACATTATTTGAATCGCTGCGCGGTAAATGCCCATTTTATTCGATTAAAAAAGGCTCTGCGGGCGACGGGGACTCGACCTCTCCACCTTGGGTACAGCAGCCCGACGCTCTATCCCCTGAGCTACGAGCACATTGCTTCCCAGACCGCTTAACTTGTGTTAGTTGTTCGTGTGTGTGTGCAATTCATGATAACAACCACGTGATGTCGCACAGGGTTCGAGCTGCGTCCGACAGAGGGCGCTCATCGTGATGTCGCACAGGGTTCGAGCTGCATCCGAGAGAGGGCGCTCACGTGATGTCGCACAGGGTTCGTGCTGCATCCGAGGGAGGGCGCTGCGCTGCGGTCACATGACGGTCACGTGACATTATTTGAATCGCTGCGCGGTAAATGCATTTTAATCGCTAAAAAGGGCTCCGCGCAATTCAGATCACGTGTTAGAGCGTTCGCAACGCTTGGATTTTGTAACGGAATTGCTGAGTCATTCACCGGAGGGCGCTACAAGGATGACGGAAGAGTTCAGGATTATTGAGTCATCTGTCAGGCGGGAAAATGCACTGTCACGATGACGACACAGATATGTCGCCGAGTGACGCGAAATGCATTGTCGCGTGTTTTCCCGGTGGGTCATGTGACCAACGTCACCTGATATTTGAATCGCTGCGCAGTTGACACCTCGGTTCATAGATGGCGCGTGTCTTTTGTTGCTAAGCGTCTTTGTTGTTAGGACATGAGTGACATCTTGCGTCGTGGGTCTGACCTTGCGCCATCTGGTGCTGAAAAGTTGAATTGCGCGTCTTCCAAAGGTGTGCCCATCCGTATTTTCGCGTGCGCGCAATGCGTGTGAGTTGCCGAATCTGTTTGTAGATGGCGCGCATCTGAATCCTTTTGCTGGCGTGAACACGCTCGACACCATACCCCACTGAGCTACGAGCACATTGCTTCCGAGACCGCTCGGACTCGTCTTAGTTGTCCGCGTGGGCAATTCACATCACGTGTTTCTGCTGCCACTTGGCTTTTGTAATACGGTTAAAAAACGGGGATGCGTCATTGCCGCAGGTCATGTGACGGAGGTCGTGTGACGTCGCTGGGCGTTAACGTTGCTCGTCTTCCTATCACGTGATTTCGCGCGCGCGCGATTCAAGCGGTGTTCGCGAACTCGTAGCCTCGAGGCGACCCCTTAGCATTTGGGGTTTGTTCGACCCGATGGATTTCGGCGTCATGTGACGGTCCCAAATAGCAGCAGCAGCTGGGTCCCGCTACATTGGGCTTGAGGTGACTGTAGAATTTTGAACCTCGCGGGCCGTGATTGATGTTGATCCTGCGTAAAGTTTTAAAGCGACCCCGTTAAAATTTGGGGCCAGCTCGCAAAAAAAAAAAACTTTGCAAAGACGCAGCGAAATTTGGGGATAGGCGTCATCTAGTGTTCAGACTGCGAAGTGGTCCTCATTCAAATTGGGTGCCATCTGGTGGTAAAAGCTTCGACTCGCTATAAACTTTGGAAGTCATGTGACTGTCCAATTAGCATCAGCCGCAAAATTGGGGGGTGAGGTGAGGTTAAGTTGAAAGCTTTGAAGCTGGCGGACCGTGTTAAATCTTGGTCCAGCGTAAATGTTTGAAGTGGACCTGCTAAACGGTGGGGCAAAGTCTCGGAAACTCACAGACCGCGCTGGACCCAGTGAATTGTTTTTTTTTAATAGACACCATCTAGCGTTAGAACTTTGAAGTCGCCAAAAAATTGCTGACATCTGATGGTAAAAGCTTCGATCCCGCTAAATTTGTGGGTCATCTGAAGGTTCCCTAGCCTGCAGCTGGATACCGCTAAATTTTGGCTGGGGTAAAAGTTTGAAGTTCACAGGCCGTGCTATACATCTTGGCCCAGCGTAAAGCATTGAAGTTACCCTGCCGTGCGCTTCCCGCACATGGTAAGCTGTATATACCTAATTTTGAGGGGTGGCGCGCACCTGAATCTCTTAGCTGGCGCGAACCATTATCACGCGACATTTTCTCGCTAATTTTAGCGCCAGCTTGGTAGATGGCGTCAACTCTATCGCGATCACGTCATCTCTCGCTAATTTTAGCGTCATCTGCAGCTGCTGAACGGAGCGTGTTGTGGGAAATGGATCGGAGCGTGGTCGCATCCATACGCGCTAAAGACGAGACAGATATGATGTTTCATGTTTTTTTATTATCATTCGCTCTAAAAACACGCACGCTTATAAATACAGATACGACTTTTAAAATCACTCTACGCGACACGTGTTTAACCACTGGAAACACTTTACACAAAAATTTATACAACACAAGCAGTATCAAAAGACATCCGAGGCAAAAAAAAAGTGGTTGAATAACAAAGCAACGCGCGCGATACAAGCCAAAAATATATTTACAAGGTCAGGGTGTGAGATGAGAAGAGAGATAGACTCCGGCTTCCGTACACTGGCGGATTATACAAAAATGTACACAAGAAGTTTTCAACACACACCGCGGTGGGAAACGCGAGCAACTGCGTCACAGTCCAAAATATTTACATGGCGTGTGGTGAGGAGGCAGATCGCTCGCTTCCTAAAACGCTCTTGTGTCCAAACGGGAAACGTCGTAACCCCGTCGCTGCAAATGTATCGCTTGTTGTCGAACGGATTCAGAGCAATCTTTTCAACCCGTTCCCAGTCAATTTGTTAAAAAAAGGCCTCTCGTGGCGGGAGGCTTTGACCCTCGTAACTCTCAAAGCTTGTAATGAAATTATAACAAAACACTCCTTTGCGGGCAAGGAGGTCGACATGCTCGGGAAAGGACTGCCGAAGGCAACAAAAATGCTCTGTGCCCTTAGAGTGGAGATTTTGCACGAGCGTCTCCAGGCTTGCGTTAAGAAATGCGAGGCTGTCAATAAAGCTACGGTTGCCTATCTCTAACAATTTAAAATTCTGGCACGAGCTTCCGCGAGTACGTTAATATCCTTGGACTCGAACAAATTAAGCTTGCCTAGAAAGAAACTGAGGTCGTATACGAATGGTTATGCGCTATGAGTGGAACGGTATGTTTGTTGATTCGATGGTTTAGGTTGGAGCAAAGCGCCCGCCTATACTCTCCCGTCATGTGGTCGTGGTCGCGAGTTTTCATTTTCTTGCTAAAGCTTTCGTTGCAAATGCCACAGCGGGAAGAGTCCGCGTGGGAAGCCTCGTTTTCTCGAGTCATTTTTGAAGAGGCACTTCACTCGACCTGATCAATCGGGGTATTTCCTTCGCTAGAAAGTTGAGAATCAAAATGAATATTTCTACGCAGTCGGGTCCGCGATATAGGTATTCCTCCTCAACAACGGACGAATCGTTCGAACGGATGACGAGAAGACAGAAAGAGCTGGGGACGTGATTCTCGCAAAAACATTGCCCGTCGACTGAGTCGGTTTCAGAATCGCTTCAAAGTCGTAAACGCAATAAAAGGGGAACTCTTCCATGACATGCGTGCTCCGAAAGTGTATACAGTTCGTCACCCTTGTTTGGGAAGACGGTTTTGCCCGGCTTCTTGTCCCTGCACATTGAGAGATGGTCAGAGAGGGTTTCCATGCCTCTGAAACCCGCTTAGACACCTCTTACAACGAAAGCGTAGGCTTTTGGCATTTGAAAAAAGCCTCGCAAAGTTTGTAATGCCCACAAAATGGTTCTCAACAAGGAGAAGATTGACATGCTGGTCCAACTCGCGTCATCAACTACCTTAAGGGGATAGACAAAGTTTTTCTCGCTCTCATAACCAAACACGTTCACCGAGACACAATTTTTACGCTCAAAAGCCTCCACGTCTTGGGGGGAAGGTTACAGGGTACGTTTTCGGAAACAGATAATTGCATGCATATGTTCACGATACGAGGATGCTCTTCCTCTGTAAGCCCCATTTGCAGGATGCAAAACGGCGAGCACCGCAAACACAAAGCACATGTCCCGTTCAGATTCGGGAAGACGCTCACTGACGAGGCCTTGCTTTGAGACAAGTTGCTTCGGCAGAGAAAAAAGGTCCGCAACCAACGGTCGGAGGAAGGAATCGTCCCAAACTAAGAGTACAAACTTTGATCCCGACAAGAAAGAATCCCGAGCCTTGTTCCTGATAATGCTCCAACCGAGCAGCTATTTCAGTGCAAACTCGCTGAATGAGAGAGGCACATTGCGAACCAAGGCTAAATGAACTTGAAGCGAGTCTGCACTGGAATAATGCTGTCGGTCGTCGGGAGAGCACAGGTGACAGGTAACCATGATGGGGATGAGATGGCTAGACGATATTCGTAGATATCCGACGATTAGGTGACGAGGGCGCTAGATGATGCGGGTCATCTATAGGTATCGGTGACCTTTTCAGAGATAGCGAAAAAATCCTATTAGCGAGGAGAACGCTAGGCTTAACTTGTCTCAAAGCAAGGCCTCGTCAGTGAGCGTCTTCCCGAATCTGAACGGGACATGTGGTTTGTGTTTGCGGTGCTCGCCGTTTTGCATCCTGCAAATGGGACTTACAGAGGAAGAGCATACTCGTATCGTGAACATATGCCTGCAATTATCTGTTTCCGAAAACGTACCCTGTAACCTTCCCCCCAAGACGTGGAGGCTTTTGAGCGTAAAAATTGTGTCTCGGTGAACGTGTTTGGTTATGAGAGCGAGAAAAACTTTGTCTATCCCCTTAAGGTAGTTGATGACGCGAGTTGAACCAGCATGTCAATCTTCTGCTTGTTGAGAACCATTTTGTGGGCATTACAAACTTTGCGAGGCTTTTTTCAAATGCCAAAAGCCTACGCTTTCGTTGTAAGAGGTGTCTAAGCGGGTTTCAGAGGCATGGAAACCCTCTCTGACCATCTCTCAATGTGCAGAGACAAGAAGCCGGGCAAAACCGTCTTCCCAAACAAGGGTGACGAACTGTATACACTTTCGGAGTACGCATGTCATGGAAGAGTTCCCCTTTTATTGCGTTTACGACTTTGAAGCGATTCTGAAACCGACTCAGTCGACGGGCAATGTTTTTGCGAGAATCACGTCCCCAGCTCTTTCTGTCTTCTCGTCATCCGTTCGAACGGTTCGTCCATTGTTGAGGAGGAATACCTATATCGCGGACCCGACTGCGTAGAAAGATTCATTTTGATTCTCAACTTTCTAGCGAAGGAAATACCCCGATTGATCAGGTCGAGTAAAGTGCCTCTTCAAAAATGACTCGAGAAAACGAGGCTTCCCACGCGGACTCTTCCCGCTGTGGCATTTGCAACGAAAGCTTTAGCAAGAAAATGAAAACTCGCGACCACATGACGGGAGAGTATAGGCGGGCGCTTTGCTCCAACCTAAACCATCGAATCAACAAACATACCGTTCCACTCATAGCGCATAACCATTCGTATACGACCTCAGTTTCTTTCTAGGCAAGCTTAATTTGTTCGAGTCCAAGGATATTAACGTACTCGCGGAAGCTCGTGCCAGAATTTTAAATTGTTAGAGATAGGCAACCGTAGCTTTATTGACAGCGTCGCATTTCTTAACGCAAGCCTGGAGACGCTCGTGCAAAATCTCCACTCTAAGGGCACAGAGCATTTTTGTTGCCTTCGGCAGTCCTTTCCCGAGCATGTCGACCTCCTTGCCCGCAAAGGAGTGTTTTGTTATAATTTCATTACAAGCTTTGAGAGTTACGAGGGTCAAAGCCTCCCGCCACGAGAGGCCTTTTTTTTAACAAATTGACTGGGAACGGGTTGAAAAGATTGCTCTGAATCCGTTCGACAACAAGCGATACATTTGCAGCGACGGGGTTACGACGTTTCCCGTTTGGACACAAGAGCGTTTTAGGAAGCGAGCGATCTGCCTCCTCACCACACGCCATGTAAATATTTTGGACTGTGACGCAGTTGCTCGCGTTTCCCACCGCGGTGTGTGTTGAAAACTTCTTGTGTACATTTTTGTATAATCCGCCAGTGTACGGAAGCCGGAGTCTATCTCTCTTCTCATCTCACACCCTGACCTTGTAAATATATTTTTGGATTGTATCGCGCGCGTTGCTTTGTTATTCAACCACTTTTTTTTTTGCCTCGGATGTCTTTTGATACTGCTTGTGTTGTATAAATTTTTGTGTAAAGTGTTTCCAGTGGTTAAACACGTGTCGCGTAGAGTGATTTTAAAAGTCGTATCTGTATTTATAAGTGTGCGTGTTTTTAGAGCGAATGATAATAAAAAAAACATGAAACATCATATCTGTCTCGTCTTTAGCGCGTATGGATGCGATCACGCTCCGATCCATTTCCCACAACACGCTCCGTTCAGCAGCTGCAGATGACGCTAAAATTAGCGAGAGATGACGTGAGCGCGATAGAGTTGACGCCATCTACCAAGCTGGCGCTAAAATTAGCGAGAAAATGTCGCGTGATAATGGTTCGCGCCAGCTAAGAGATTCAGGTGCGCGCCACCCCTCAAAATTAGGTATATACAGCTTACCATGTGCGGGAAGCGCACGGCAGGGTAACTTCAATGCTTTACGCTGGGCCAAGATGTATAGCACGGCCTGTGAACTTCAAACTTTTACCCCAGCCAAAATTTAGCGGTATCCAGCTGCAGGCTAGGGGAACCTTCAGATGACCCACAAATTTAGCGGGATCGAAGCTTTTGCCATCAGATGTCAGCAATTTTTTGGCGACTTCAAAGTTCTAACGCTAGATGGTGTCTATTAAAAAAAAAACAATTCACTGGGTCCAGCGCTGGTCTGTGAGTTTCCGAGACTTTGCCCCACCGTTTTGCAGGTCCACTTCAAACATTTACGCTGGACCAAAATTTAACACGGGCCGCCAGCTTCAAACCCTTTCAAAGTTTAACCCTCACCTCACCCCCCCAATTTTGCGGCTGATGCTAATTGGACAGTCACATGACTTCCAAAGTTTATAGCGATTCGAAGCTTTTACCTTCAGATGGCACCCAATTTGAATGAGGACAACTTCGCAGTCTGAACACTAGATGACGCCTATCCCCAAATTTCGCTGCGTCTTTGCAAAGTTTTTTGCGAGCTGGCCCCAAATTTTAACGGAGTCGCTTTAAAACTTTACGCAGGATCAACATCAATCACGGCCCGCGAGGTTCAAAATTCTACAGTCACCTCAAGCCCAATGTAGCGGGACCCAGCTGCATGCTGCTATTTGGGACCGTCACATGACGCCGAAATCCATCGGGTCGAACAATCCCCAAATGCTAAGGGGTCGCCTCGAGGCTACGAGTTCGCGAACACCGCTTGAATCGCGCGCGCGCGAAATCACGTGATAGGAAGACGAGCAACGTTAACGCCCAGCGACGTCACACGACCTCCGTCACATGACCTGCGGCAATGACGCATCCCCGTTTATTAACCGTATTACAAAAGCCAAGTGGCAGCAGAAACACGTGATGTGAATTGCCCACGCGGACAACTAAGACGAGTTTGAGCGGTCTCGGAAGCAATGTGCTCGTAGCTCAGTGGGGTATGGTGTCGAGCGTGTTCACGCCAGCAAAAGGATTCAGATGCGCGCCATCTACAAACAGATTCGGCAACTCACATGCATTGCGCGCACGCGATAATACGGATGGGCACACCTTTAGAAGACGCGCAATTCAACTTTTCAGCACCAGATGGCGCAAGGTCAGACCCACGACGCAAGATGTCACTCATGTCCTAACAACAAAGACGCTTAGCAACAAAAGACACGCGCCATCCATGAACCGAGGTGTCAACTGCGCAGCGATTCCAATATCAGGTGACGTTGGTCACATGACCCACCGGGAAAACACGCGACAATGCATTTCTCGTCACTCGGCGACATATCTGTGTCGTCATCGTGACAGTGCATTTTCCCGCCTGACAGATGACTCAATAATCCTGAACTCTTCCGTCATCCTTGTAGCGCCCTCCGGTGAATGACTCAGCAATTCCGTTACAAAATCCAAGCGTTGCGAACGCTCTAACACGTGATCTGAATTGCGCGGAGCCCTTTTTAGCGATTAAAATGCATTTACCGCGCAGCGATTCAAATAATGTCACGTGACCGTCATGTGACCGCAGCGCAGCGCCCTTCCTCGGATGCAGCACAAACCCTGTGCGACATCACGTGAGCGCCCTCTCGGATGCAGCTCGAACCCTGTGCGACATGACGTGAGCGCCCTCTGTCGTACGCAGCTCGAACCCTGTGCGACATCACGTGGTTGTTATCACGTGGTTGCACACACACACGAACAACTAACACAAGTTAAGCGGTCTGGGAAGCAATGTGCTCGTAGCTCAGTGGATAGAGCGTCGGGCGGCTGTACCCGAGGTGGAGAGGTCGAGTCCCCGTCGCCCGCAGAGCCCCTTTTAATCGAATAAAAGGGGCATTTACCGCCCAGCGATTCAAATAATGTCACGTGACGGTCACGTGACACGTGGCGCTGTGCTACTTCATGTGACCGCAGCGCAGCGCCCTCCCTCGGATGCAGCACAAACCCTGTCCACCCATCACGTGAGCGCCATCTGTCGTACGCAGCTCGAACCCATCACACGTAAGGTGATGGGTGACATCACGTGGTTAGTTATCAGATGATGACCACAACACCTGGCTTGCGGTTTGAGGTCTGAGGTCATGGCACGCGCCTGACACGTGACCTCACTCCTATACCGAGCACGTGACGCGAGGGCGGGACCTCGCTGAACTCCGATTGGTCGCTGGCTAATGCCCTGGGCGGGGCCATCGAGCCCGATTGGTCACTGGCTAATGCCCTGTGGGCGGGGCCATCGATGCCCACGACCTGTCATTGGTCACTGGGATGAGAGAGAGGAAAAGGGCCCCGCCCTGCTGCGCTGTGATTGGTCGGATCGGATTAGGCTCCGCCCTCCTGCGTCTCGGGTGAGCCCCGCCCTCCTGGGGGGGCTCGCCCGGCCCCGCCCCCCGGGTGAGGCCTCCAGCGCGGGAGGGCGGAGCCTAATCCGATCCGACCAATCACAGCGCAGCAGCTTGTCAACGGACGGGTGAGGCCCCGCCCTCCGGGCGGGACTCCTCGATCCGTTGACAAACTGTGTGAGCTGGTACACCTTTCCTACTACTCAAAACGTCTAGAACGTCGGGAGCACGAAAACTCTCGCCTGCATTATTTCTCTACTGGTTATGCAACAACAGTGTTATAAGCTTAAGCACGGTCAGATAATTAATAAAAAAATGTATGTTTTTGGTTATGTCGGTATGTTGGGAACTAAGATTGGCAAAGCGAAATTGTAACTGTTACCACTGGGACCCTAACATGCTCTGGGCACCACTACACAGTTAGGATCGCTTCTATTTGGAAATACGTATTTTCGAAATACTCCTAAGTCAAACAGGCATGCATACTTTGCTTTACGGCAAACGCATGTAAACCTCGCATATTGGAACATTCATCTTCAAATCAAGGTGAAATAGTTGTTCACTTTACCTTAGATCACTTCAATCATTGTATGAGTGATGATCTTGCTTCGTTTCCTGGATCGCCTTCAAGTTCTGGCTTTTCGTACGCCTGAAGAGACGCGGTAATTGACCCATTTCAAAACTCGCGTTTTGTTGGAACCTGGTAAACCATAACAAAATGGCAGACGCAGGCGGGAGTTCCTTGAACTCGATGGCGCCTCGGCTACACGAGTGCTCATGCGACGCAAGCACAAGTCAAAGCAAGTCGCTCGTGCTATTTGCTGTTTCCGCTGTGTCAATTGTTACGATACTGTGCAGTGGGTCAGATCGTCTTTGAAGTGCCACGTAATTTTGAAATGGGTCTATTGTTCACATAAGATTGCGTCGCGAATCCTAATGGTAATTTTTGCCACTATCTTTCACAAGAACAAACACACAAAAAGGGAACGCATATGGAACGCAAAAATGCGAACTCGCAACTTTGCCGAAACCTGTAAAACATCTTTGATTTTTGCCACAAGTAAAATAAAGGCCGCGTGTTCGTTTATGTCCTGTAGAGCGGGTGTTATGTTATACCTGGGCACTAAAGATGTTGCTGGGTCTTGGAGCCATGTAGCAGAAGCTATAGAAGCGAACTGGGTGGTGTGTTAATGATCACATTCCAAAACGTCACTGTTTTTTACAAGACAGCGGAGGTTCATCATTACGTACATTACAGACCCCTCAATTGGCCGCTCTCATCAAGCGTTCGGCTAAAACGTGACGCCGACATTATTTGACTTCACAGAAGACAGTCCACAGTGCGTGAGACTGGCTGCTGTGGATTCACAGGGTCTTGCTCTCCGCTTGCACTAGAACCCGCAGCTGGGTAGTCAGACCCAGAGCCTCCTCTATTGGCGACGTGACCGATCAAAAGCGTCGCTGTGATCGACCATCCATGATGTGCCAAATGCTGGCTATGACGTCAGCAAAGGATTTCTCATGAACGGAAACCACAGTAATGTACGAACTTCAATTTTGACGGCGTTGGAAGAGTTGGTTCCAAAGGTCAATGATTTCAAGCTTTCCCGCCATCCTCATTACAAACACCATCAAGCTTGTTGTTCCTAAGGTAATGACGCCAGGAGAGGAAACCATAGGAGGGCGCCAACAAAAAATCTCGCCGTCAATACCGACAAAGCCTAGGAGATCGCCACGAGACGCGACCGCCGAAAGCGAAAAGGTAAAGCGGCAGACAACGGATGCGAGAGAGGCATTTAACGGGCGCCCCGCTGCGGCAAGACGCCGAAAAACTCTTGTCCCAAGCGATAGAATGTCTGCTCATGCTCCTTCCGTTCCTGGTACTACCGTTTTTTTGCGTTGATTTAAAAACCATGTTTGTGGTAGTCGACGCTGAAAAGCTCTGCGTTGACTACAAGCTTCCGAGAAATGCTTTGTGCTACCAGATCCTCGCGCTCCAAATCCTTCGACCGTTCACTATATGGCTCCGTTTTCGAAACGCCAGGCTTTGTGAGTATAGAGGAGGCTATGTCTCACTTTAAAAATTCTTAGTGCATGTTCACACATACATCGCAGTGCTGAATGGGCACCGAAGACGACGCAAATTCGTCGTTGACGCTGGCCGAGTTGTACTGTCGGTTATGCATCGATCCATCGGCGTTGTATTGCGCCTCATCACTGTAATGCAGCACATAGAAACTATGCGCTGCACAAGTAACAATAATAGCAGAGTTAAGAAAATGACAAAGTTGTAATAAGGCAAATGCGAATTGTTAAGTGGTATACTGCGCTGTGAAGTAAAATCGAACACAAAGACACACAAATTTTGAGACAATATGATAGACAAATAAGAACAGGACGTACTTGTGAAAGCGAAGACTAGCTATTCACTGTTTGTTTTTTGTCTCTAATATTTCCTTCTTTTATACCCTTGTTTTGAAGTATGGATATTGCTTGATGATTCTCGGGGTTAGAAATTAATGTCATCGCGGGAAATTCTAGACAGTTATGTTTTAGGAAACGGGGACTCGCTGGAGTTTTAGAAGACGCGTATGTACACGAGAAATCGTGAGAAGGAACTGGAAGGATTAATTATTTTCTGGCATTTGTAGACATTTAGTGCTGATGGTCTTTTGTCTATAGTGTTGGTACCTTCGAGTTAATATTTGCCGCCTTGTGCTGAGAGATATTTTAGGCAGTTTAATTTATTTCCAAAGCTTTTGGGAGTTCACTAACAAACGTGCCATACCGTCCTGAAGCCATGTAAAAAGTTTTCGTAATTCCGCGCTTGGTCCTGTCTCTTGATCTATCGAATGTGGTTGTAGTTCCAAGGAAAGCTTCGCAGCTGCATCTTCCACAGTGTGCTGCAAGGATGCCAGGTCCTTGCAGCTGCTCACACATGTATTATCGCTTTCTTTGTATATGGTTTAAACATCTCCCGTTTTTACAATGTATGATTTTCCACTTGTCAGTGGTACTTTGTATACAACTGCTTCTGTACAATCAACAAACTTGCATTTGTGTTTCACCCTACACGATGCTCTGAATATTTGTGTTGCCTTTAAGTTCATTCACCTTCTTTCATAATACTTTATTCTTGAGATGGTAGATAACGCCACTCTTATTTTATGTTTTTCTACAATACTTTTTATCCCATGAAAACAAGTTGTGGACGTATCGCAGCAAAACCACTGTTTTCTTGTCTGCATTCATCCTATTGGTTTTTCTTTTGCCAGGGAGTGTGTTTATGCATTTTCTGCAAAGGCCACCCTTAGCAGTTTTCGATAACCGCTTGCTTTTTAGTCGGCTTACCTGTATTTGTAGGCCATCTGACACTTTGTGGAAACGAAATTTTTAATGGCTTGCCACACAAACCCTGAGGCGACGCTACTCTTCACTAACGTTGAGTGTCCGGAGTCGTACGATAGCATTCCTTTCTCCTCTCTCGTCTTGTACATCCAGCACGGGTGAATTTCGTGAAATATGATCTGATATTCAAAAAACTGCAGGTTGCTTCAATCCGGTCATTCGAATGTGAATTCCAGTCCTCTGTGTTCTTGCCTGAACGTCTGCAGTTGTGTTATTATCTGTCTCCCATATCATCTTACCTTATATAGATATGTGGTTGCGTTCTTATCGGTCTACAATATATCATATTGTACGTGTTTATGCGTTCAGTGTAACATCGCAAGGCTGTATACCTCACAGTGTCAAACCAACTAGCCCAAATCCCAGCATTGTCAGTTCACATGTTATTGCATGCGCAGTAACTTCATGAGAACTGAGATTTACTAACGCTAAAAAGAACCTTCGGGTGGGAGAAATATTTTACACAGAGATAATAAGGTTTACTCAATCAATTCATGTTTCGTGGTCCATACACTTCGCTAACAGAAAAACTCGTGTGCTTTTTCTTCTTTATATCACCTATAGGTTCCTAATCCGATTCTCACGTCTCCCGTCCCCTAACGAAGGTTACCCAGCAAGGCATAGCTCCTCGACGAATTGTTTTATTCCGCTCGTATTTTCGGGGGGCTTCGGGATCGTAGGAGGAGATCGAGGAGGCCCGAGAATGTCGGGACGCCACTGTATACTGCATGCCGATTGTCCCAGTGGTGCATGTCGACACCGTATTCTGTGAACGTCATCGTCATGGGTAGAATTCGGGGGTTTTGTCCGCAACATTCGACCAGGCCGCCGCCCAATTCGGTGTCACGGTGGCCACAACCGCGAACGTACATCGTCGCCCGGTTCACGAGCTAGAGTCCCCTACCCGATCCTCCGTCTTCCGCCATCCAGTGCCCCCCCCCTATCCCCCTTTGTTCTCACCGCCACGTCGTGCCAGACGGCGGTGGTCTAGAGCCAGTTCTTATTGACACAGTTGGCATGGCGAGAATAATAGAAAAACTGAAGATGTCGTCATCCTCTGGTATCGATAATATCAACTTTAACTTTTTGCTCAATACTAAGATGTATAGCTCTATAATCCTGAGTAAACTTTTTCAGCAGTCTCTTGATACATGTTGTATACCAGAGGATTGGAAGATCGGGAAGGTGATTCCTGTGCAAAAATCAGGTGAAAAGCATTGTCCGAATAATTTTCGACCCGTGTCACTTACCAGCATTCCCTGTAAAATCATGGAACATATCATTTACTACCAGCTTGAAAACTACTTAGAGTTCAATTCTTTTTTTCAATTCATCCCAGCATGAGTTTCGTAAGTCATTTTCATCTGAAACTCAGCTTTTGTGTTTCACACATGATCTACATCCCATTCTTGATCGTAAATCTCTGGCGGACTGCATATTCCTCGATTTTTCAAAGGCATTCGATAAAGTATCCCACGAACTTCTCTTCCTCAAGCTGACTAAACTGAACTTAGACGCCAACGTTCTTGCATGGTTGCGCTCCTTCCTCACTAACCGGTCCGTATTTGTGACGGCTAACAATATCAATTCTAGATTTATCTCCAGTTGGCTCAGGTGTACCCCAAGGCTTGGTTCTGGGGCCCTTACTTTTTCTCATTTGTATTAACGGTCTGTCCACTAATATATGTTCATCCGTTAGTCTCTTTGCTGGTGACTGCGTCATTTATCGCGAAATTAACAGTGATTGTGACGTCTCACTTCTTAAGTCAGATATTAACAGTGTTTTTGAGTGGTGTGATTTGCGGAACGTGAAACTAAACATTAATAAGTGTAAATATATGCGTGTTTCGAGTCTTGATAGTGTGCTTCTTATCGTCTAAATAATATCTCGTTTGAAACTGTATCATCGTATTAAAATATAGGTGTGCATATATCTGCTAATCTATCCTGGTCGTGTCACGTTGAATATAGTGTAAATAACGCCAACCGCATGCTTGGATATCTCCGAAGAAAGTTTTGTCTTGCTCCCAGCTCATTAAAATTACTTTTATATACAACATTAGTTCGTACTAAATTGGAATATGAAGCTTCGGTTTGGGATGCCTGGTCAAGAATCACTTATCTCCGAATTAGAAGCGATTCAGAACCGCGCATCTCGTTTCATCCTTTCAAATTACCATCGTACATCCAGTTTGACCGCAATGAAGTCTAGCCTATCATTACCTCTTCTTTCACAACGTAGAAAAATGTTCCGTTTGTGCTTGCTTCATAAGATATATCATAACCAGTGGCGTCACTAGGGTCAGCGGCACCCGGGGCGGTGGCCCGCGGCGACACCCCCCCCCCCCCCTCCGCCTCCATTCCCCCCCCCTCCTCGCTCGCCCGCCGCAACTCCCCCCCCCCCCCCCACTGGCCCGTCGCGACACACCCCTGAGCGCTGCACCCGGGGCGATCCGCCCCCCCCCCCCGCACCCCCTTGTGACGCCACTGATCATAACAACTCGATTCTAAAAGAAAGACTACTGACAACACCTCATTACGTTTCAGCACGCATCGATCACCGTCATAAAGTTGTCATTCCGTCTTGTTGTACTAAATATTTTTATGAGTCTTTTATTCCTAGGGCCTCAACAATGTGGAATCACCTTTCCGGAGTCATTGCCGAAATCCCCGATATCGAATGTTTTAAAACTGCCGTTTACATTTTTTTTCTAAAGAGCCATAACTACTGTATTATATTTTCTGTTGTACGCTGTATGTCGTGTTGTACCTTTTTTACCCACTCCCCTCTGTAACGCCCCTGGCCCTGAGGGTAAATAAATAAATAAATAGATAAATATGTATCGCCGCCGTCGCCAATGCCCTCCAGGTGGGTCCCGAGCGAGGCACAAGGGCACCAAAGGCACCGACAGCTCGGCCTTGCCAAGGCTCTAGCCCATATCAAGCCAGTATGATACGGTGCCAGGTTATGGACCCCATGAGTGCCTACGAGACGCCGTACCAGAACATAAATTAACACAGGTTGTGAATTCTCTCATTGCTGCACTATGGTACGACCGCGGTTTGTCGTTGGTACACCGTTTGAAAAGTGCCGTTTAGACATTTGTATTTTGTAAAAAAAGAAACGGGTAGATTTGTTTTAGAATATTCAATATCTGCAACACAAAGAAGATAAGTATTTCTTCAGCGCAAATACATTAGTGTCTGTTTTGTATTTTTTCCCCACGTTATTTTTTTTTTCATTCGTTTCGAGTTTGCAAAGGAGAAATGGCAGCATGTCAGCTACTCAATAAAGCACTATACTGTAATCACGCAGCGCGTGTACCTACGCACTCGCGTCCGACCTTTGGCTTTACGGCTTCCTATCGTCGGGGACCTCTATTCTATGACTTCCGTTTGGCTTAATGCTACGTGCGTGCAGTTAGTTTGCCAACCACGCGGTTGCCTCGTGGAGGTGCGGGGTTGAAACCACGTCGGCCCTATACAAAAATGGGATGAAGTGAACGAGATCAGGAGACTTGAGCGTGGACGTTTAAACTCAAAACTCTCTGCGAGTCGCGGACGACGCTCTCTTTCGCTCTCATTGAAGGGAGGCAGTGGGTGAAGACAAAGGTAGCCAACTTTTGTGTCTACCCACTACTTCTCCCAATCAGAATTCGCTGCTCTGACGTCGTCGCAAGCAGGGTGTCGAACGAATTTTTTCTTTAGGCAGTGGCTTTATAGGGCAGTCAATCTTAAGTGTAGCGTAAGCACGGTATGTGGAGATCGGTCAGTTCGTAAGCGCAACAAGATATTTTAAGACAAGGCCAACGGTGTGGAAACCTTGTGAGCTGCTAATTAATATACGGTCCCTGGACGCAGGAACGTGAGGAGCTGAAGCAGGTGGTTTGAAAAAGCGCGAAGGACGCAGAGCGGTGGAGACGGCAGGAAAGTGGAGCGAAAATAAATTGTGTAGATAGGGCAGGTGGAACGAGGAGCAGTGGAAAGGGCATGAATACGTCTTTTTCCTTCCTTTGTTACCCAGAAAAGTCAGCAGAAAGGCCTTGAATCCGGTGGCTGATTAAGGGAAGCGCACGCACCTAACCTAACGACAATATTGTAACATGTGTGTTAATAAACAAATCTTTGCTCTAAGAACCAACCAACCTGAAGACCTTTTTGAGGAAAGTTTAGAAATGACAAAAATGAAACCATTTCCTTTTTTTGTTTTACTTTTTGTTTTTATTTTTTTGTGAGCGAAAAAGACTTCCGTTCTGGTGCGGCTCAAATATATATATATATATATATATATATATATATATATATATATATATATATATATATATATACCGGGTGTTATTTTTTATTCGAAACAGATTTATTTAAAAAAAGCCGTGAAAGTTACACTTATGCTGCTTGTGGAGGTGAGTTATACGGCCAGGGGACATATTATAGGGGGCTAATCGTAACGATCAGTTGGCTAATTAATTAAAATTCGCTAATTAACTTTTTAATTAATGAAAATAGACCTATGGTTCCAATTAGAAACTTGCTCAGCATCATCCAAAACCCCTAAATCAGTCATTTTCAGAAAGACTTTGAGCGCATGAAAAGCATAGTAGTGCACTAAAGTTACCACTCGTGGAGCAGGTGCAAGGCTGGGGCTAGATAAGAGACGGAAAAATCGCGCGGGCGCCTTATCTCAACCTCTAGCTTTGTACCTGCTCCACGAGCGGTAACTTCAGTGCACTACTACGCTTCTCACGCGCTCAAAGTCTTTCTGAAAATGACTGATTTAGGGGTTTTCGATGACGCTGAGCAAATTTCTAATTGGAACCATATGTCTATTTTCATTAATTAAAAAGTTAATTAGCAAATTTTAATTAATTAGCCGACTGATCATTACAATTAGCCCCCTATAATATGTCCCCTAGCCGTATAACTGACCTCCACAAGCGGCATAAGTGTAACTTTCACGGCTTTTTTTAAATAAATCTGTTTCGACAAAAAAATAACACCCAGTATCTATATATATATATATATATATATATATATATATATATATATATATATATATATATATCGGGCTTTAAGCTGAAAAATGATTCGCATGCGCGTTAAAAAAATATTAAAATTAAAACAAAAAATATTTTTTATGAAAAATAAGTTATTATAGGGTTCTAGAAATTTCCACTTGTTGCATTGATAGAAAATTTAACAGTCCAGGCACAACACAACGGAAAAAAGAAACTGAGGAGGATCTGAAACAATTACGGCTCTAATTCACGCTGTGAAGGTGTTTGGACAGTGAACCGGTGGTATAAAATGCAACGATCGCCCAATGCACTATAGACCCTCTTTTCTCCAGTGTTAGAAATGAGGCGTTACAAATAACGACGTTAATGGTTACGCGCCTATTTTTTCGACTAACGTACTAACGTACTCGTTAGAATCCCAAAGGATTAACGATAATTATGTAGTTAATGTTTTACGACCTTTCCTATCAACTTATGTTACGTCTTTCATCGTTACTTGTTAGTGTTAATTAAATATGGCTGTATATTTGTTCGAGAACAAAATCATTTTTATTCTCTACACTACGTAAAAGTAGCAAAGAAACTGCAACAAAGCTATGCCTAAGCGGCGTCATTTCAATTTCCTTCGAAAGACACTTTTAACGTTCCCACGAACGGGTCTATGAGGCGCGACATTAGTGAGTTTTAGTATGAGCTATACGAGGGAACGCCAGCCCTCTGTGTTTGCGTTAGCGTTGCGTGTTACACTGCGTGTGCGAAGCTCCCAAGCAGCTGTCTTAAATTGCCACGTGGCGCCGACCCGCGTGCGCACCGTGGAACACGGAACCCAAACGCAAACACATAGCGCTTGCGTTTGCTCCTATACGCAATAATAAAACTTACTATTATGGCTGCGCGGAACCCCAAATCATCCTTAAAATCCCCGTGGCCGTATTACTGACTAGCGATCTCGCCGGAAAGAGACATCCGTTCTGAAGGCAACACTCTGCCGCCGCTCGAAGGAGTTCGCCCCAATGTCCCTAACTGCTCCAGCTGGTCACATCATTACCTTCAAAATAAATCACACCCTCGTCCTGTCAAATTAAAAAAAAAAAGTTCACTGTTATTAAGGTTTGAGCCGAAGCAAGTGTGTAAGCGCTGGTCGGATTTCGAGGTGTCGTTACACTGGAAATCCAACTTTGGTTTGTGAAGAAGCAAGATAAATACCCGTGCCACACAGGCAACTCGAATGCCATTTAAAACGAATGACATTTGAGCGGACGGCCAATCAGCGCACGACACTCCGGGCGTAGCGCATTCATCGCGCGACAGATTGCGAGCTGAATCGCCGATCACACAAATGTCATTCGTTGTAAATGGCATTCGAGTTGCCCGTGTGGCACGGGTATAACGGTTATTTTCCCGGATTATCTTTGATTACACGAAGAGGTCTATTTCGCGGCCGTTACGTGGCGTGCATCCCGTCGTTCTTTTTCAGAGCGGTTTCTTCTTCTTAGGCAGGCGCTATGGGCAAGGTTCAATTCTCCGAATCGCGCTCGCGAAGCGCCACGTGTTCGAGGACATTACACATCCATCAGAGGCAAGATAAACAAACAAGCTATGGAACATATTCATTATAGTTGTCCCAATCGCCCTCCTGAAGCGTCACGTGTCCAAGGATATACATTACGTAGCTTGCTAACAGTAAACATGTCATTGACTTTATCAATGTACTATGACTTGTTTTGTTAATATGTTCGGCGTTATTGAAATTATGGATTTTTGTTTGTGTGTGTTGTTTTGAAATGTTTATTTATATTGTTGCTTGCTGGCGTGCGCTGTTTGAGTGAGTTTCTAACGTATAAATGTGATTTGTACCCGACTCCTCTGCTGTAATGCTCCGGCGCTGCAGAGCACAAATAAATTAGTAAAGAAAGAATCTCCATCTACAAGTTTATTGCGGCCGAAGTTTATAGAGGCGGTTTATTATCACCAGCTGCCATATACTAACAATGCGACGCAAAGTAACGACATACTAACGTAAAAGAAACTTCCTTTAGTGACGGCAAATAACGACGGCCGTTTTTTTTTCGTTTCTTCTGCAAAATGGAAACGGAGCTTAGTAACGTGTTAGGTTGTCTTCCAAGCTTACGAGTAACGCTATTTCGTTACTTATTTTCGGTAACTGACGCAACACTGTTGTTTGGCAAACACCAGATGGTGGTGCTTAAGTCTTTGACGCCCCAGAGAACTCCTTTTTTATTAAAAGAATGAACGAAGGTTCATTCTTTTTAAATTGAATTGTAGATGAAACGTTGAACCACGAATTCTCCAGGTGAAGGCCAAAAGAAAGAAGGAGTGCGATATCTATTAACTTGTTTCGAGAATTCTTGTAAACCAACTTGCGTCCATCTAGTTGTGTTATTGTACAGCCGAAGGGCATCGTTAAATGTCCAAATTTGTTGTCCGTGCAGCATTTCTGCTTTCTAACACTGGTGCCATGAGCGAGCTCAACAGGCTTGCAAAGATGGTGGAACCGGAAGTCGCTCGCGACGCCAGCGGCAGTTCATATTTGTAAAAAGCAAAAGGGTTTATAAAGTAAAAATATTGACGAAAACAAAGTTATTGCATTGTTCCAAACCATTTTTATAAATGAAAGACTTTGTACTCTGCCGTTGTCACGGCAGCGTTTGCAACCTTAATCTTTACTGAAAAACGCATGGGGGGAGAGCCACGTGCTTGGCATGTTAGCGTAAGTAGTGACGTTACTAACCACTTCATACTCTGCCATTGCCGCGGCAGCTTAGGCGTCCGGAATCATTGCCGAGAAAAGCACGCGGGGAGCACTACGTGAATACCATATTTCAAGTGACTTTAAGACATTTGGGGGTTTTACGCGCCAAATCAACGACGGGCATCTGGCACGGCCCAGCGGAGAACTGAGGAATAATTTGTACCGCCTGTGGCTCTTTTGACGTGAAACCGAAAGCTCGGTCACACCGCGCCTTCTCCGCAATAAGCCTCCATCAGATGACGAGCATCTGGGCCAGGCTTTGAACTCACTACCTGGAAATCCGTAGGCCGGCGTTTTGCCTCGGAGCCACTTAGAGGGCTCATTACGAGGTTTCGACACTTCTTTTATGGTTTTCTTAATAAAACAAGTGCCAAAATCACATGATAAGAGATAAGGCGCGAATGAACGGTTAGAATGCGCGTGCGTTGGTTTTCTGTCGTCTATTTTGTCTTTCGACAACTCTTTTGTCGGCGGTGACAAGAACATCCTACCAAAGAGTCATAAACAGCTTCGCTGTAAGACAGCACGCAACCAAGTGCATTCGGTGAAATTCGAGTACCTACTTTTGAATGAACCAAGTTCAGCGCATAGAATGCCCGCTCTACGCTGGCCTGTGGGGCTGGTACACTAAGGCCTAAGTACAGGTTCGATTGTCCATCTTGAACCGTCCGGGTCGCCAGGTCCCTTTGGGGCGGCGAACTTCGTTGTTGGACGCTTGGTGGTTCTTGTCGAAGACGCAGCTTCCTTTGACCGTCAACAACTCACCCATTTCGACTTGGGAGTCACTTTGCGATAAACAATTTACTACTTTTGTAGCGAATGAGACTAAATAAGAGACAGAATTCTTCAAAAGGAGACTTTCGTTGTACCATATTTGGAAAAAGGTGCTCTGGTGTTAGCTTATCCAAGCTCTGGAGTTAGCAGGCTGAAGGAATAAACGTGCGATTACAGGGGTATTGTCTCTCGGAGTCCCTCGACTGGGCTCCGTTCCGGAGCGTTTGCTCTTGAGCTCGAGCATTAACTGTAACCACCTGCTGCGTTTCCACTCAAATCGCTCGTGTTCTTATACTCTTTTGGTGGACCGGCCAATCCTCGGCGCGTCATCAGACAGGCATTTCGCGCTGGCCGAAATGTTCAGAGCAAATTGGCTAGCTTTTTCATCGTGGGGCGATTGCTTACATTCCCCCGTGAAACCAAGCGTTTTGTGTATATCTCACGGCCAACGGTCAGGCAGGTTCGGACGCAAGCAAACTACATCTGGAACTCGCAAGGCGCGTCAGACAGCCGGCGTTGACGTTTGGTCAGACAGCTGACGTGGCCGTTGTACTGTGGCCCCTACCGCGCGGGCGACAAAGCCTACACCACTGTAAACAGCGCCAGCCAGAAGCACCACGTTCTCCCAGCCCAAAACGCACGTTCTGGTTATTTTGGCAGAACACGCCCGGCCCGAACCTAGAGTCGTGAAGCCTGTCGCTCGAGTTTGCTTACAACGGGAAGTGTTTACGCTAACGCTTTCCTATCAGCCGAGTCTCTATGATGCAAATGGTCCTCCCGTGGAGCCCTCTTGGATCTTTACACTCCCCCCTTCCCCCCTCCCATTCAGACTAATTTGGGGCTGAAAGAACGGCAGAGGCCTAAAATTCAAAAATTATCGAAAACGCAGGCTACGCATATTCCCACAATAAGTGAGAAATAGGAGCAAAGAAAACTGATTAACATATACAGGATCATATTCAATGACAGTATGTAAATATAATAAAACAGCCGCGCACATCTCACAATGCACACACCAACGCACACAAAAAAGAAGAAACATTGAGCAAATCACGCCCGCTGCAATATACACCCTTTCAAACAAAATGGCGTCGTAAAACAGTAGTGTCTCAAAGCTTGTGCGTGGAAATTCTTAAGTCGCATGTATCGCGAGGGTTGACGATGTCTCCTCTCAAGACACAGACTCAGCAGCAAAACCACACTTCTGAGATATATGAGTTAGGTTATGAAGCAATTGGAGCCACTGATGCACTTGGGTGAGCACAGCGCGGATCCAGTGGTACCCTAAACTTTTTTTGGCAAGCGAGGCACAGCTTTTGCCTTACCGTTAGCGGACACCTTTCTGTGGGTCATGATCACATCTTAGCGCCTTAGCACCAACACCCACCTTGAGAGCTTTTCCCCGTGAAGGCTGCAGGGCGTGAGGTAGGACAAAGGGGGTCGTGATCCGACTCGGCGCGCCCGTTTGCGCCGAGAGCCAGTTATCAAAGTTGCCAAGCGTCCAAATGATAGCGAACGCCTCACACTGAATGGCGAACCAGCGTGTTTGAGTCGGAGTAAACCCATGGCTGGCGAACGCGATCGGCTCCTTTGCTCCATCACTCCTGATCAGTGCCAAGCATGCCCCGGTTACAACTGCTGACACGACTGTAAAAGGCCAGTAAGGCTCGTGCAAGTTCGGGGTCGGAAAGCTCGTCGCCTCTCAGAGTGCCTTTTTAGCTACTGGAACGCATCCTCCGTCTTCTCAAGCCAAGGTATCGCGTTCGAGACTGCTTTTTTATAAGGGTCGTGATGGGCTCGGCGATAAGAGCGTATTATTTTATGTACTCTCGGTAATCGCCACAAAGTTTTGGGAAGCTCCGCTGCTCTTTTTTTATTATTCGGACAATGGAAGCCCTCGATTGCGTCTAACTTGCTTGGGTCAGGGCCATGCTATTCTCACTACACGATATGCCAGAGAAAAGGGATTGGCCTTCTAGACACCGGACAATTTTCGTTGCTTATCCTCAGCCCTGTCCGGTCAAGAACTCCAGAGAAGGCGTCTAGGTGACGAAGGTGGTCGTATCACGTGTCGAAAAAGACGACTGTGTCGTCTAAGTACGCGAACGCGTGTGACTGGTGACCGGGAACCTGCTGATTGACTAACCGCTGGACCTAGTTGCTGCGCTCATTATTCCGAACGGCATCACCCTCCCTATAATCTGCCCTCGTGTGATAAAAATGCAGTTAGGTGTTTTGACACCGCGGCTTCAGACACAAGCCAATATTCGCGCTGGAGGGCGAGCACCGTAATGAGCTTCGACCGCCCGACTTGGAAGAAAAACTCCTGAGCGTTTCTCATTTGGAACAACATCATGTATGTTCGCGGTATTCAAGCGACGGTAGTCGACAAAGAGGCGTTTGCTGTCCTTCTTTTTGTAGACAGACACTACCGAATGCGCATGCTCGCTTTGAACCGGGTAGGTGAGCTCTGATTTTAGTAATTCCCACACCTGCCTGTTCTGCTCTGTTTTCAGCATTTGCGGAAATTGGTACCAGTACGATATTTTAGACCCGTACACCGCATCTAAGTGAACGTTGTATTCGCCCAACGCCGCCGCTCCCAAAGCGATTCAAAGCGCGGAGTCATGGTTTCGGAACACGGCTTGCATTTCGTCGTGGTGGTCTGGCGTTAAGAGTTCAAGCCTTTTTGGGTTAAGCTGGGCCATCTGTACGGTCCTGACGTTTTCCCGGGATGCGTAGCTGACCTGTCAGGACTCTATGTCTTCGTTAAAAATGACCCCCATGTTACCCATATGAACCCTGCAGGCCCTTGGCTGCTTCACGTGGGCTACTTTGGTCCTACGCTCACCTAGTTTCTGCCGGTAAGAACACGGTCTTGCAATAGTGAAAACTGTAAACGGTGCGCACCATTATGGAACCTTCTGGCTTGAGGGATCACTATAAAATAGCAACACTTAATCTCCGACTTTGAACCCATGGTTCTTCGCAAAGCGGTTATCGCGCTCTGTTTAAGGGCGCTGCTAAACTCCAATTGCGATACCCGCGACCACTGCCACCACGCTTTACTTTTCTTTTAATTGCCGCAAGTACTTCGCTGGCGCCTCTCGGAAGGTGCTGGGTATGGGGACCTCCCCAGTCCAAGTGCGCTAAGTATTTTTAATGACCCCGCGGGGCTCCATCCGTACAATACCCGAAAAGGCGACGCGCCTGGGGTCTCGTTTGGGACTTCTCAATACTCTCACAGCGAAAAAGGGAACAATCAATCCCAGTTTCGCGGGTCTCTTTTCATGGCGTGGAATAACTTGTTCTTAACCACCCTGTTCAGATTCTCGACCGCGGCGTTGCTCTCTAGAGTGCTGTTGAGTCGAGAAGCAAAGCGTGCATCCTAGTCTCGAGAAAAACATTTGCGGGAACATTCGACGTGAAGTTAATTTCCTGATTTTATAAAAACCCTCTGGGGTACACCGGTTCGGATGAAAATATTCAGCAGTGCGTCGCAAGCGCCTTCACCGTGACATTACTCAAAGGTACTATGTTTGGCCTAACGCGTGCAAATATCGATTAGGAGAGCGCATATCTGTGTTTCCTGGCCGATGTGACGTCCAGTTTGCGAATTAAGTCGATGTTGAAGACTTGAAATGGTCTCTCCGGCCGCGTGAGTTTTGTGATGGGAAATCTGTCTCCAGCGGTTCTTTCCGACCGTATCTCACAGCCATGGCAAGAACAATTCTAAGATACATCAGCCTTAATCCCCGGCCAATAAAAGCAGCCATTGATTTTCGCGTCTCGTCCTTTTGCAGCCGAGATGCCCTCCCCCCCCTCCCCCAAAGCCTCCCCCCTCCAAACTCCCTCCTCTCCCCCTCCCCCCAGACCCCCCCCCCCCCCCGACCCCCCAGAGAGATTCGTGTGCTAGTTTCTACCAGCAAAACTTCTCTGGTGCTAACGGCCCACTGCCGCAGCCCTTTTCGAACCTTACAGGCTACTTGGGCTATCGATAGCGGCTCTCCCCTTTGTAACGGTCGGTACCTTCAGCCATACACCTTATAACATTCGCGCGATACGCCAGGTTTAGTGCGTTTTGCGTCGCTTTTTCTTTTGACTCCTTGTTCGATCAGACAAGTAGATGTGGGCTTGCTTTATTGCCCTTCAGTAATGGCGCTAAACAGACGGCTGTTTCTTACCTTGCTGATCGAAACGAATATTGAAATACGTGAAAAATTTACTAAAATCGAAAACCGATAAGACCTTTCTAAGGTTTCGCTTCATGCAAAATTATAAATTATGCTTCGATTACGTTTTTCGTTCTGCCCAACTGTAAGGTTTCTTTTGGCGTTTTTTTTTTCTATTCCGCTATGCTGGACGCACGTTTATTAACCTTCAGTTTATCTGAGTGCATATCTTTTTTTACCAATATCATCTCTGCGGCAAAATGTTAGGTTTTTTTGAGGGGGTTGTGATGGTATGCCGTGGCGCAGTACTTTTCTGAGCGTAGCGCGGTCTTACCGCCGCGGCAAAGTGCTAGGATAGGTGGGTCACCGCGCCGACAAAGCCGCTTGATGCAAGGCGTTCCGTTTTTTTAGCTGAAAGCATAGGTTTGACTCATTCAAGGTGTATTTGCAGGTTTACGATCATTAACTCTTTTTGGTGGTGATAATATATTCTACACATGATTACTCCCATATTTTGGCTGCGATTTAATAAGGTTTACGCTGTTCGTTTTTCTCTATTTTTTTTCTATTGTCATTGCACAAAGAGATTTTTAACGCGTGTTTTCCAGGTTTTCGACATCAATGAATAATCATGTTCGGTACTTAGTAAGCGCACAAAGATTGTTGCACCACTTTTTTTGGTGAGACACACGATAGTTCCGTGTGCACTTTATTCTAATGCGCCATGCTGTTTTTTATCATGGTATTTATAAAATATTTCCACAACCGATTAGAAAGCCAGAGTAACGGTGGGGGTTTTATTCTATAGCCATTATTAAACAATCAGTTTTTATTGAAATCTTTATCACTCACGCCTTAATATCCTTAATTGTTTTCGCATCGCTTTAACAGCATCGAATAAGCATACACAGATATGTTTCTATCTTTCCCGTTTCCGTATTTTGTCTAACTTTGTCGTCAGCTGTCTATATTCAATACACATATACTATATATAGTGCTCGAATATTTCGTATCTTCGATTGCAATCTTTTTGTTTTTATTTGGCCAACGAATGATTTGGGGGGAAAAGGAAATGATTTACAATTTTGAAAGTATAAAAGGATTTATATAGCGGAGTTTGTACATCTAAACTAAATTTAATTACCTGCATTGATGAAACGTTTCATTGCCTCTCATTACAGCTGTGTGAAGCAACGAAGCGGTTTCCAAATCTAAAACTGGGACTGGCATTGTTTCACTTGGATGCTGAAGATTCCAGAAGGCGATGCGCTGGAAAATGGTACTTCTCCTATGCGGCAGGCTACTGGCGAGTCGACGCGATTACGTCTTATTTCAGAAAGACTGTTAATCAGTCTAACTTTCTCCAAACACGTCCACGGTGCCCAACTTCATAAACCTTCGCATATCATATTTAATTTTATTAAAAACAATTATCAACTAAAGTGTCCTTTTTGTTTACTGTAGATATTCAAGAACCATTGTAAAAAAAAATGTCCGGAACCTGGAGAAACAATTTTATTACCCTTTGATACCCGTACATATGTATGTGAATCTTAGATTGGCATTATGTTACTTCGTCAAGGCGTGCACTTCTTAACTTTTAAAAGTGGAGCTTCTTTCTCTGACAACCAAACTCGTTTAAAACTACTTTGCGCAGCGGGTAAATAATGTGAAGAACTTCTATTGTTCTTAAAAATTGAGTTTTGGGAAGGTTTATACAGTTTAGAACTAGGTCTGCCTCAACGGGCGACGGGTCTCAAAGCTGTAGATGAGAAATTTAGCAGGTTCAGTACAGCCGGTAGCCTGGGGTTTTTAACGTGCACCGCGCAGTAGGGATACGTGACCGCACGCCGGTACGATGCTCATCCAGACCGAAACGGGCAGAGTGGGATTGAACCCAGGATCCTGGGTTCTACCTCCACCCTGCTCATTTTCAACCTGTATGAGCATCATTCCGGCGTGCGGTCTGTATGTTCTGTATGTGAAAAAAAATGTATATTCAATTCAACTGAACTGGCTGAACTAGTTCAGCAGTGCCGAAAATGGTGCGTTCGACTCAACCGGACGTTGCACGGCCGCCTCATTGGCTCGTTCGATTCACTCAATTTTGAACATCTTCGGACCTACACTTTTACAAAGAAGTCAATACAGCCATCCCTAGAAAGAAAAACGATCTTGTAACTTCTGTTCCTACGAAAGAAAGAAACGTTCGTCCCTGAAAGCAGGGTAACAATCCTTCTCCGTCCTCTCCATCTTACTATGGCGACCTTGAATTGAGCGAAGTGAGCTCAATAAGTCTGTAAAGGGACACTGGCAGGGCATTATTGCTCGACAAGTTTTTTATTTGTACTTGACATGCGAGAGTCAAGCTACCTCAAACATTATTTGATACTCAAAAGTCCGCTTTTGTTTTCCTCCCGAAAATCGCAGACCGAAAACTGGTCCGTCTAAAATCACTTTTACTCTCTCCTCCGTTGTCATATGCCGTTCAGACATACCAAGAAAATGTGACAAAAGTCGTTCAGTATCGAAGGCACACACCCATTATTAAAAATTGAAAAACATATGAAACCATTTTTTAAACGCAAAAAACAAACGTTGATCGAAAAAAAAAAACATTTTGCATGGATAATCGGAAGTGCATGTAATGCATAATTTCCAACATGGCGCCCTATTGCTAGTGTCGCACGCTGCATGGCTGGACGAAGTAGGTTAAGCGGAGTGGGCATGGAAACAGCCTGAGGATGCAGCGTTCTAATCTGTTCGTCGTCGTTGTACAGGTTGGTTCCTTCTCCATCGTTTCAAATTGAGCGAACTACTTATGTTTTCCTTCTGATGTCTCCATGCTCAAGTGTTATTCCTGCTACAATCATTGAGAATTATGAAGTGGTCGAACCGTTATTAGCACTTTCCGGTGACATTGAGCTCAATTCTGGCCCCATTAACTAAGCTCAAGCGGAAGATTTCGCGAATTTGGTGCAGCTGGTGAGATATACTCATGAGAGATCTCGGTAATCAGGTTTGTGACAAAATAGTTTTGAAAACAGTTTGCTAGACTGTGCGAAGGTATTAAAAGGAAGAGTTCAATGGAAGGAAAAAATTAACGACATAGGTTATCGACTGGCGCTTGTCTTTAATGAAATAGCTGCCCTCAAGTTGGTTGACCATGATTTAAAGAGAGTAAAATGTCGTGCTGAGGATGAAAAGTGGCACAAGGGCACCACTTTTCATGGCCGTCCAAATGACCTTGAAGATCGGTCCCGTAGGGGTGATTTTATTATTTAAGGTTTGGCGGATTCTATCTCTCAAACTTTTGTTATGACTATAAAAAAAACGTTCTCGAACTTGCCTCTTGCTCACTTGAGCTGCAGGTGCGTATGTTTGAAGAGTGATTTAGAAAAAGTATGTTGTTTGTGTTTGAATTTTCAAAAACGTTATCTTAGCCGTGTGTTATCGTCAGCCATCAGTTAATCCTTTCTTTATTTAAAATCTTCATTCTGTTTTGCACTCAATGATAGAGCCCTTTTCCTTATCACCTATTCCTTATCACCTTCTTGGGGGTTTTAATCATCCTCGAATAGTAAAAACCAACCTCTTTATTTTCTCTAACACTTTTTTTATCATCTAGGGAGGAATTTATGAAGTTATCTGATGATTTAAATTTCACGCAGCTGGTCTCTGTTCCTACTAGACCGACTGCTACAACTGTAAACGTATTAGATATAATCTTGTCAACTTCACTTTCACTTATTTCTTTTGTTACATTCATGCCGTCTCTCAGTGATCATTTTCTATTGCATTTCGGACTCGATGTGCCTGCCAAAACAGCACGGCAGACTCTTAAAAATAAGAAACTATAGTAAAGTAGACTTTGATTCTATTAACAGTGCGCTTGACTTTTTCTTAACGATTATTTAGACACTTTTCTTACCGTTCTTAAAACTATATATTTCGCTATTTAAGACACAAGTTGAGCTCCTAACCAATAAACATACACCCGTCGTCCCATCTGACTTGTTTCAAATTCCACTTGGTGCGGTAACACCCTAAAAGACGTTTCAATATAAAAAAGCGAAAATTTCTTTCAGCAACTTTAACAAAATCCGAAATTAAATGGCTCGAATATCACGAGGCTGTCAAAGCTCCCAAAGGCGCAATCCCGGATGCCAAATGTCTTTATATTTCTATCACTTTGCCATTACTACTTTCCAACAACGCCAAACGGCTCTGAAATGGTATTAAATGCAACAAAAACATCGCACTGACTGCTGTTATTTTACCAGGTGAATTTGCTTCCTCCGATGACTGTGCAAATGTTTTAAAATCTACTTTTGCTGAATCATTTTAAGTCAATATTTCTTTAACTTTACCTCAACTACATCAGCGTGGATTTCTACCCATGTAGCCTATCTTAATCTAAACTAGTGTAATTTTAAATTTAATTGTACAGTTAAATTTATTCTAAATTTTATTATTAAGCACAAAATGTATTCTTCGATAATAGCATCCAAATTGTTTGAACAAGCACTTACTCAAGGCAGTTTACCTGACGATTGGATGGCAGAAATAGTGGTGCCTGTAGACAAAACTGCGGATTACCATTCTCCCTTCAATTACCGTCCATTGCATAACAATCATTCCATGTAAAATTCTTGAGCATTTGACTTTTTCTCATCCCGTTCAACACCTAGAAACTAAGTCATTCTTTGATTCCGCTCAACATGGCTTTCGTTAATCATTTTTATGTGAAACCAAGCACTTACCTTCACTCATGACCTTCACCTTATTCTTTATCGTGGTTCTCAGGTGGAATGCATTTTCATTGATATTCTCTAAAGCCTTTCATAGTCACAATATGTACTACTCCTTAAGCTCAGCAAACATAACATTGATCAGGATCTACTTTTACGAATATCGTGCTTTTTTAATGACTAATTTTGATTTGCGTCTACGAATAATCAAGCTCCCGTGACATCAGCAGTCCCTCAAGAATCTGTGTTAGGTCCCTTGCTCTGCCTTATTTTTATCAACGACTTGCCCTCATTCATTTCATCCTTTGTCAGCTTATTTTCAGTTAATTGCGTTTTTACCATGAAATGACGAACACCTCAGATGTTTCTATTCTTGAGTCTGACCTTCATTGTGTGTGTAATTGGTGTAACAAATGTAATACGCAGCATCAACAGTAACAAATGTAAAGTAATTACTGTTTTCGACTTAACTCGCACCCTTCTTCCTACTATGGTAACAGTGTTCTGTTGCAGCGAGCACCATTGTATAAATACTCAGAAATTCATATTTCCTCGAACTTATCTCGGGAACCTCATATTCGACACATAACTAGCAATGCTAACGGCATGCTTGGCTTCCTCAAACGTAATTTTCCCTCTGTCCCTGGGACTATCAATCTATTTCTCTATAAAACGCTTGTCCATTCTAAAGTGGAATACGCCTTTTCTATATAAGATCCCGGCACTGACTGACTTACAACAGCACTCGAAAGTATTCGAAATATATTTTTCGTCATATTCTTACTAATTATCTCCGTACTGCAAGCGAAACATCTATTAAATATTTTTCAAACCTACCTAACCTTTGCTGACGTCGTGAGCTATCCCGTCTTTGTCTGTTTCAAAAAAATTATAGTTATCATCCTTTTTAGTGTTATAAATTACTGGCACTTCAGTCATATGTTTCGCCGCGCGTCGATCGCCAAGAAAAAATTGCTATACCTCTATGTAAAATTATTACTTTTTATGATTCGTTCATCCACGAAACAACAATGACATAGAAACCACCTTTCATCGTCGGTTATCTGCGTGTAACAGATGCCCTTTTTTAGGCGCTGTTTAACACATTCTCTAAGTTAAATGTTACTACGTTCGTTTTTTTCTTAGGTTGTCGTTTTTGTTTTTAGGAGATATCCCTTTTGTAACCCACCCCCTCTGTAATGCCTTGATGCCCTGAGGTACAATAAATAAGTAAATAATAAATGAAACCAATTGGGAGGACTATGGGGCCTGGGAACTCTATTCAGATTGGCGTTACCGATGCGGCAAATTATGTCTATTTTGAAAAGAAAATTAGTTTTTCTATCGAAACTGCAGAACCTCAGTGTCAGTCTCTTGTACAGCTTGCTATCTTTTATTATTTTTATATTGGTGTTTTCTTTCTTTTTCGTGGTAAGAGCTGAGATCCCACCCAACTTGTATAAAATTACGAGCACTCTAAATAAACACCTTCAAGTTTCTCGTTTATCAGCTGTTACCCCCCCCCTCCCCCCCCCAAACTAGCGATGACCGTTCGGCCTTTGGCTGTACCTCCCACGTCAGTATTTCCTCTTTCGCAGGTAATCTCTCTCTCTCTCTCTCTCAACACCATTGTCGTTCAGCCACCAGCCCACGTTTCTTGTTTTAGAGACGCCTCGTGGGTACTTGGTAACACTGGCGAAGAAGACGTGGATGGACTAAATTTAGAAGCATTTTAGATGTTAACCTGCAAACATTTTATGACAGGCTGGTCGAGCTTTGAGTTACGCCAGTCTTGCTGTACTGGGGGCATCGTTTCGTGATTTTTGAAGCCGGTTTTAGACGCCGGAAGAAATTAATTCGTGTATTTAGTACAGGGGACACATCAAGACGCGTCCTCAATGAAAACTGTGGCACGATCAAAGTGTTTGTGGCTTGGCCTTGACAAGGCGATCAAAGACAAGATAGAAATGTGTGCAGACTTTGTTCAGACTCTTCCATTGCCAATCGCGAAGGGATTAATGAGTTGGCCACAAACAACAGAAAATTGGTCAAGAGTACGCATTGACTTTGCGGGTCCTCTGGAGTGATGAATGATGCCCATAACTAAGGATTCCCATAACAAAAGGATTAATGCAGTGCCGCTGACGCAAGTACCCGCACAAGCCACGACAGCGACACTACACGGATTGTTCAGTTCCTTTGGACACCAGTTTACGTTCGTTTCTGATAACGGCACGCTATTCACAAATGATGATTCCAAGGATATTGTTAAGTGTAACCACATGACGCACCTTGGACGGTCCCTTTCCATCTTGAATCCAACGGACATGCCGAAGAGGGTCGTGCCCACGCTTAATGACGAGTTGAAGAAGATGCAACGTGATTGCCTATAAACTGGCCTCAGCTTGTCTTTTGTTCAATTACAGAAGACATCCAAGCCTCCGGGAAATCAATGTCGGAAGTTCTGTTGGGATATCAAATTTTGTCGCGTATAGGTACGTGTTTTCAAACTACCTCTCGGGATGAACAGCAAAAGAAGCTGCTTGAAATTTTCACCCGGAGAATCAGTCTACGTGTGAAGGTGAAGTGAAGGTGAAAGGAGATGGTGAAGGAGACAACTGTATGCACGGCGAAATCAAGTGTAGGGATGGTTCACGGATGAGGACCCTCGCGACTCCGGAGAAAGTGGTGGATTGGCACGCTGACCAACTCCGAAAGAGGCTATCGGAGGGGAGACTACTTCACGACCACCGGAAGCCGACCATGCTGCTACCTTCAACGTTGTCACTTCCGGCGTCCACAAAGCGATGAAGCCATCATACCGACAAGCCAGCTGCAGTTGCAGAAGTACCACCGGAAGAAACTAAATTGCGACGTTCAACCACATCGGGCAAACCAGTTGATAGATTTCATTTTTAAAGAATCGATAAATGTATAACCGCAGCGGAAAGCTGCATTTTATTGCTTTTTATCTTGTTACTCGTTTGTTTTTTGGTTTTGTGTTCTTACGTGATGAGAGCTGATCGCCCACTTGTTGTGTATGAAATTACGGGCGCCCTAAATAAACACAGTCGTTTGTCAGCCATCACCAGACGTCTGTTTTGCCAGAGTCAGGCTCAAGGCATCGGCGTAACAGTGGCGACAAGTACAGACCCACGCACGACTTAAGATGATAATTTCGTAAGGGTGACGAGGGAGATAATAACTTCGTAATTGCGAAGGACCATGAACAGTCAGGTGCCTCACTTGGACAACGAAGACAATAAACAATATAAGTGGGACGCCTTCCTATTGAAAGCCGATGCATATCTTAAACAAAAGGATGCGTTAGCGGACACTAAGAAAAGGGCTCTGTCGCATTAGGTATTATACCGTACGAAACGCCCGAAAACCAAGCTGCTTTGCACGAAGACGTTGCCGAACGTCGACCCTTCCACTGCATGTAGACATCGTTGGAATTACGAACACGAATTCGTAACAAACTCGGAGTCCTTGAGGTTTGAGATTTTTTCGTCTTGTTCGCAAGGCTAAAATAAAAGAGGGAAAAATACGCGCTCGAGCGTAGTCGCGTGTCTTCCGGCAAATATATATTTCTCCACTTTTCTCTGTTCTTCCCAATTCAGATATGGCGGCTAATAACACTGTGTTTATGTTACGATCTCGGTTTGGAGCAGTTTAGTTCCTTTACTTTATTAAAAATATACTTGATTTTGTTACAAGATATTGATTAGGTATTCTTCGGACACCCCAATAAATCGTCTTAGAAAAAAAATATTTTTGTTTTTGTCTGAGTTTTTTTTTAATTAGGACTCCGCTTATTTTGTCCGAACCAAAGGAAGAACAAACAAAAGTGTGACACAAGCATTCAAAAAATTGTATTTATTAATGAAGTCAGCTTCCGGGACATGTAAATAAACTTGCTTTTCGAACGCAATCACTCAGTCTTCCCTTCTTCAGTACATTTGTGCTAAGTGGAAACAACCAATACCCGGCCATTTCGCGCACTTTAGCACTTCAGCTTTGCTATTCCTCGAGCCAAATTTCCCTCGTCAGCCCCGCACGTCACAGAGGAGTTACAAACGATTTACGAAACCAAAAATCCACACTATAATTATCCAAATGGAAGCAGGCCTAGCAGCCTCGAATAGTAACCAGAAAATTTCACGAAGCGTAAAAGAACGTTAAATCGCTCAGTACAAAAGGTCAATCAAGCGGAGTAATTGCCAGCAGCTAGGCTAGGTGGCTCTAGATAGCTCCCAATTTTTTAATCACAAAAAATATATATTTATATTTTTAACACTTTGATTGCGCTACGAGAACCTTTATGATGTTCATTACACACCAACGTGGTGGTTATACATATCTGCAGACATTCAGTGTGTCACAAGCCTCAGCTGGACGCATAGAACGCACTAATACACCAACACTGCACATACAAATACCAACGTGAACCTACATGACCCTGATTTTGTTAGGCCAAACTCTATGCTTCCGCCTTTTATACTCGACGTTTTTTGTTTTTTCACGTACAGAGTTTCTCAATGAGCACCTAAGCGATAAATCCTATTCCCTTAATGTTTATTTTTCTGGAGTATTGCCACATCTGCGAATATATTTTGAGCGGCTCGGATAATTGTTCTCTTTGAAAAAAAGTACACGCTGATGCCTCGTTTGCGAAAGCCGCTGAAAACACCCACTCCACTCAGCCCCCGGCCATATGTTTGCTCTCCCGCAAAACACGTTGTAGAATTGCGCAAAGGGCGACAGTTTTTCCTATCTTAGTTTTTTTTTTTTGCGTTGTTCCTGTGCGGTTGCAATTGTCGGCTTTAAATAATATGATATCATATATCGACGCTTCACGGTGAAAGGAATCGTTTCTCGCCCAACGTGGATACAATCAAACCTGCGGCTTACAACAGGTTTTGTGCACGGATCAACGCCGTGGTCAGCTCTAAAACTTCATCCGAGCACGACACTCTCCAAGAGTAGTGTGAAAAAAGAGCAGGAAAATAGATGTTTTCGTTTTCGATTTTACGGACGCTCTTTTATTATAATGCTTAAATATCCAACAGCTGATACTAAAGATAGTGCTTTCCGTTAGATAAAAGCCTGCTTATTCATTTTCTCGTAGTGCGATCGCTCTCGTGTAGCGCACATCAGGACATCGCAGAATGTCACATTCTCTACTGTACTATTGGAGCTAATTGTGTACTGTAGAATAGAAGTTGCGGTTTAGACTAGCGTATCAAAGTGACTATCCGCAGGTCGATCTATTGCAACGTAATCCCCCAAGCGGTCTTAGAATCTTTATTGTAAAGCAAGAAAAGTTCATGCGACAGTTTCCGCCGTGTCATCTTGCCGTTTCCCCACTCGTACACGCGCACATTGTAACATCGGCGACAATTGCAGTCTTCCGTCACTATGCACAAATTGCCATCGCGATGTTTCTGATATGTTGCCCACACATAGGAATACAAAAGTAAATTAATGTTGTCCTTTCGAACTCAGCATCAGGAAACCGACCAGAGCACAGTATAAAAGAATCGTATGCAGACTGCAGCAATACCTTCCTGTCTTCGACGCAGTCTCCATGGTTTCCAAAACGTCAATCACAACGTCATCACGTCGTTCCGCAATCCGAAGAGGGCCATCTTAATCCCCACTTAAAAAAAAAAAGAAACAAGCCAAATTGAACTTTTCAGTTTTCCTTGCATTGTCCAATGCGCGGCAATATACAAAGTTCAATAAATAATTATTACTACGAGCTCTTTCTAATAAGATCTATTATGGTGTTCTTTTCGGATCTCTTTCAGGCGGCGGTTCCAATGTGACCATCTTGCGCAAGGCATTAGTTCAACCACAGATTGCGGCACCCGTCAGTGCGGTCAGAAATCTGGCTCGTGCTACTGAGGCTCCTCCTCTGCTCTTAACTTTCTCCTTTCTGCTTCATCGCCCGTGCACGTTCAGCGCTCAGCGCGTGCTCTAGCTGACACATACGTTCGGTAGGCCCCCCTCCGCAGCCTAGGATCTACGACAAGGCCCTATTAGGATTTGTTTTCGCAGATTGTGCACTGCGGATTGCAGGCAGACTTGTTCGTAACGCGTAACAAGTTATTTGTAGTCAATTAAGTTTTATAGACATTTTTTACCGCCTGCAGTACATTTCTTTGAGCTGTAGCTATTCTGTAAGACAAACACTTTTTGAGTAATGAGTAACTAGAAACCCATTACTTTGTTTCACTTCAGCTGGGGTTTCTAAACAGTCAGAAATATTGTTCTAATAGAGGCACCAAACCGGAATGCCTGTGAGGTTTATTTTAAGAAAAACGTTTCTTGATTTAATCGCCCAGGTATACAACTTTATATTTTTTTTCTCAGGAGCCTTAATATGCGTTGCAGGGCAAGCCGTTCAAGTTGATGCATATCATATTTGTTTGTTCTGAGTGTCTCAATTTCTGATTCCGAAAATGCTACGATTCCCCTGTTTTCGCGTTGTTAACGCCAAAACTAAGCTAAAAAAAAAACGGCAAGCATGAACGTTACTTAGACAATCCTTCCAGAAGATATGTGCGGATAGCAGACCTCCCGCTCCAAAAGAATGCTATCTTTTTTTTGTACTATTGCAAAGAAACATATGGTTTCACTAAAAAACGAAGTTAACATAATTGAAAACAACTATATAAGTGAATATTCGAATGAATTTAGGCGAATGGTGCGCCAAAGTAAGTAATCACAAAACGGGCGAATAACGGGTAATTCCAAAACGCAAAAAAAGAACTCGCGATCATGTCGAATTTAGACGCATTTTTGTTACTCAGAAACACGAAAAACGCGCAAGAAAACTAATCAATTTACAAATTGAGTGGTTGCCGATGACGCTTAGTTCATCTTTTACTTTATTGTGACGAGTAGCCTCCTATGCTAGCCCCCTCTCCATGTAGTGACCGCATTAGTGTAGCTTTCGAGGCTCTTATAAAGAAATCTGGACCTCCTAAACATTGTGGGCAACCTGGGGATTCCAAGCTGTTGGCCCAGGTTGCCCCTTCAACAATCATGTGTGGTCATCTTGACCACGAGGGGGCCAAGGGCAACTGGCCACGCGAGCGGCGCTCCGCCGCTGATAAAGCGGCCGCCGCAGCGTATGCGCGGGGGCTGTTGGGATTGCGCCGCAGGCGATAGCGGTCATTAAATGTTTACGTGTTGTTGAACCGGTGTGCTGTGTCATTCCCCGAGACGGGTAGCAGCAAGGGAAACCCCACACTGGCGCCCAGACGTGATATGCTGCTCGTCTGGGAGGATGGCCGCAAACTGGGTTCATTCTTACGTTTCACGTAGTTCATTTTTGCGTTCCTGAGTTTGCCCACATTTGAGGGGGCGTTTCTTCGCAAGCCTAAGTTCATTGACCTGCGGAAGCCTCCACTTCAACACGATGGCGTCTACAGAGGACGCCGACAGAAACGTGAGTGAGGACGACCTTTTGACGCTCGGTGCACTCGCGGATAACGCCGCCAGCGACATAAAGCCGGACGCTAAGCCTGCAGTCTCAGTCCCGGCAGGCGCATCAGCAGAGGGTGGTCTAGCAGAACTAAGAGTGGCCATGACCATGCTTCTTCAGATACAACGAGAGCAGATGATGCGCTCAAGCTCCACCCCTGCTGGAAGTACGCCCCCAGGGACTACCTAAGGCTTTCGCTTAGCGTCCCGGTTTTTTCGGGGTACGCAGATAGCAAGTCAGTCGCGATGTTCGTCTCGGAACTGCGGGACTACCAAGCTGCGTCGGGAATTGACGACGAAACCATCCTCACCCGCCTTTTGCCGGTTGCACTGACAGACAGTGCAGCACTGTGGAGGCAAAGACAAACCAAATTCACAAGTATGTCAGATTTCGAGGCGCGATTTAGGACGGAGTTTCTGCCTCCGGATTACAGCATGCGGATTAGGGACGAGCTGCGCGCGCGCACACAGCACCCGGAAGAGTCACTCATTGAGTTTGTAAGGGCTCTCCAGGGCCTGTACGATATCGCCGACGCCGCGGCACCAGACGCGGAGAAAGTACAACGCGCCATCCGCCAAAGCCACCCGCGTTTCCACCCCCATCTCAGGGGACGCACCTTTAAGAATTTAGACGAGATGGCACGGGAAGCGATCACCATCCAGGGCGACATCCTCGCGGAACTAAGATACCGCCCCCTCCACCGCAGAACATGACTCTGGAACCATCATTTGCGTGGTCTGGAAACGCACATGTACATAGAGTCGAGAGAGAACCAGACGATTCCAATCAGGCGTCTGTCCCCCGAGCCCTAGATCCTCGTGCATACGAATCACGGAGGTGCAGCGGTTATGAGGGCATACATTCACAACGCTACACCCCTCCATTGATCAAGATGAGTTCTTGGCCTCTGGACCGGTAACGCGGAGCTTGGGAGAGGCAAGAAAGAGCGGGACACCTCACGAAGCCGACGGGCGGGCCACGCCCCGTTGTTTTCGATGCGGCCAGCCAGGACACATACACTGGGACTGCAGCGAACGGCAGCGGCCGCCTCAGACACAGGGAAACGGCTACGGCCGGCGGTGGTAAGAAATTTCTACTCTCCGCCGGCCGCGCCGAAAACACAATCCACAAGGTCGAGCCGTCGCAGCCGCCTCCGGGCCTCCCGGAGGCTCACACGGGCTCCGGGGACTGACGCTTTTCTATCGACCCTCGGTGGCCCTCCAGCACTTTTTCTTCCTCCTAACACTCTCAGTTGTGAGACTCCCGGCGTGTCCGGTCTTGCACGGACACCCGGGCGCCCAGCTCACACCGTTCGCGGTGTTGAGACTCCCGGCGTGTCTGCTCGTGCATCGACAACCGGGCGGCCAGCTCACAACACTTTCCGTCATGAGACTCCCGGCGTGTCCGCGTTCGCGTCGACACCCGGGCGCCCAGCTCACACCGTTCGCGGTCTTGAGACTCCCGGCGTGTCTGCTCTCGCATCGACAACCGGGCGGCCAGCTCATAACACTTTGCCTCTTCGTCGTGAGACTCCCGGCGTGTCGGCTTTCACACCGACACCCGGGCGCCCAGCTCACACCGTTCGCGGTCTTGAGACTCCCGGCGTGCCTGCTGTTGCAGTGACACCCGGGCGGCCAGCTCACAACACTATCCGTCATGAGACTCCCGGCGTGTCGGCTTTCACACCGACACCCGGGCGCCCAGCTCACACCGCTCACGGTCTTGAGACTCCCGGCGTGTCTGCTCTCGCATCGACAACCGGGCGGCCAGCTCATAACACTTTCCCTCTTCGTCGTGAGACTCCCGGCGTGTCGGCCTTCACACCGACACCCGGGCGCCCAGCTCACACCGTTCGCGGTCTTGAGACTCCCGGCGTGCCTGCTGTTGCAGTGACACCCGGGCGGCCAGCTCACACTCTCCGTCATGAGACTCCCGGCGTGTCGGCTTTCACATCGACACCCGGGCGCCCAGCTCACACCGTTCGCGGTCTTGAGACTCCCGGCGTGTCTGCTCTCGCATCGACAGCCGGGCGGCCAGCTCATAACACTTTTTCTCTTCGTCGTGAGACTCCCGGCGTGTCGGCTTTCACACCGACACCCGGGCGCCCAGCTCACACCGTTCGCGGTCTTGAGACTCCCGGCGTGCCTGCTGTTGCAGTGACACCCGGGCGGCCAGCTCACAACACTCCCCGTCATGAGACTCCCGGCGTGTTGGCTTTCACACCGACACCCGGGCGCCCAGCTCACACCGTTCGCGGTCTTGAGACTCCCGGTGTGCCTGCTGTTGCAGTGACACCCGGGCGGCCAGCTCACAACATTCTCGATCATGAGACTCCTGGCGCGTCGGCCTTTGCACTGATCCCCGGGCGAACAGCTTCCACTGTTCCCGGTCGTAAGCTACCCGAAGCAACTGCATTTGAGTTGGACCCTAATGCGATTCCCTTTCAGCCAAAGGTCGGCCAGTCAGATTCCTGCCCGATCCCCAGCGTCAGAGCCGCTTGGAATTTCTCAACACCAAGGATGGTCGCCCTGGATGGCCGGGCGCAAATGGACTCGCACCAGCCGACGGGGGTAGGAACAACCTCACTAAACGAGAAACCGACAGTGCTCATCCCAGCTGTGAGTAGAATCGAAGCTACACCCAAGTCTCTTGAACCTCGTATGACTGTGAATGTACTAGGTACACCAGTAGCCGCTCTTCTAGATACTGGTGCAAACATATCGCTTATTGGGGATGCTGTATTTGCGGAATGTAACAAGAAAAAGATAAATCTCCGGTCAGCAAACGTGAAATTGCAGGTAGCATCGGGGTCCGTACTGCCTGCTGCCGGTGCAGTCAGGTTACGAATTTCCTTTCATGGCAGAAAACGAAGACAACGGTTCGTATACCTTCCGGAACTGCCAGTGCCCATGATCCTGGGTAGAGATTTTATTGCAGCGGAGCGGGTTTTGCTAGACTTCGGCCAAGCCGGATATTGGTTGGGAGGCGAAACAGCATTAACGCCGTTTACCAGACGGCAGGATTGTATTCGCGGCCAAGCGTTCCCGTTAAACTTTGCCGGGCAGATATCTTTACTTCCAGACAGCGTGCTCAAAGCCGTGCAAAAGTGTTCCGGTGAGGACAACCAGAAGCAGCTCCAGCAACTGCTGGAACCCTTCTCGCCGATGTTCACGGAAAGACCTGGGAAAACCGATCTCCTACGGCACCGCATCGAAACAAAGGATGCACTCCCGCGGAGGTGTAATCCGAGACCCATAAGTGCTCACAAGCGCGAACTTCTTGATGCGGCGCTATCGGAAATGATCGACACAGGCGCAGTACGTCAGTCAAAAAGCCCATGGGCTTCCCCGGTGGTCCTTGCTCCAAAAAAGGACGGCACAGCAAGGCTTTGTGTTGATTACAGGCGCCTAAATGAAGTGTCAGTCAGAGACAGTTACCCGTTTCCTAGTATTTCCTCAGTAATGTATGCCCTTGGAAACGCGACTGTTTTCACAACCCTCGATTGCAGCCGCGGATTTCTTCAAATCGAAGTTCATCCGGCTGATGTAAAGAAGACCGCATTCATTTGCCACAGGGGGTTGTTCGAATTCACTCGCCTTCCCTTTGGTTTGTCCAACTCTCCCGCCAGCTTTCAACGCCTAATGGACGTTGTGCTCGGTGACGCGAAGTACGAGTTTGCGATGGCGTACATGGATGACGTAGTGGTGTTTTCACGAACATTCGAGGAGCATCTCGTGCACCTTCACATCATACTCGAACGAATGCGTCAGGCCGGCCTTACGATTCATCCAGATAAAGTCCAGTTGGCATCGCCTGTAATCAACCTTCTCGGATTTGTTGTAGATAACGGAACGCTGCGCCCGAATGAAGATAAGCTGCGCGCAATAACGGAGTACCCACCCCCTTATGACGTCAAAAGCCTACAGAGATATCTCGGGATGATTGCGTTTTATAGAGATTTTATTCCGCAATGCGCTGAGATAACTGAACCTCTGAACCGATTGCTCCGCAAAAAAACGAGATGGTGCTGGGGGCAAGAGCAGCAAACCGCATTCGCGTGCCTTTCAAGGGCTGTGACTGAAAACGCGTGTTTAAATCTGCCCGACTTGAATCGTCCGTTCATCTTGCAGACCGACGCAAGCGATTACGGACTAGGAGCAGTTCTTCTGCAGGAACATGACAGCGTTCTTCGTCCCGTCGCTTTCGCCAGTCATACGTTAACCGGAGCGGAGCGAAACTACTCAACAACCGAAAAAGAGTGTCTGGCAATTATTTTTGCGCTTAAGAAGTTTGACATGTACCTTGACGGCGCTTCGTTTAGCATTCAAACTGACCACATGGCTCTCTCGTGGCTCAAAGGGCTTCAAAACCCTGCAGGACGACTCGCTCGATGGGCCCTTTCGCTCCAGCGCTACAAATACACAATCGAGTACAAGCGTGGAGCGGCTAACCACGTTGCAGATGCGTTATCCCGTGCTCCACTTCTCGGGCAGGAAATGCAGGTGGATCCCGACTTGGTGGCACTGGCCAATGCGGCGCCCATCACACCAGATTCGCGGTGGGGAACCTTGGTGAGCAGAGAGGAGCTCCGAGTGGCCCAGCTGTCCGATGGACTTTGTCAGAAGGTGATTCACCAGCTGGCAGAAGAAAACTCGGCTGACGCTGGGAATCCCAGAGACTTGGACTCGTACCTGCTCAGCAGCGACGGCATCCTGCTGCGATACATCCCCAGGCGGACGATGGGTCCAGCGGCCCGCCATTCCGGACGGTAATACCACGTAAACTGCGTAAGTCATTTATAAGGTATATGCACGATCCCGCCTTGGCAGGCCACAGCAGTGGGAGCAAAACTTACGAAAAGTTGTCCCAAATTGTAACGTGGCCAGGTATGAGGCAGGATGTAATGAGGTACACTCGTAGCTGCCCGGTTTGTCAGAAGACGAAACCCCGAGGTGGCCAACCACCAGGTTTAATGCACTCGGTAGAAAGCAAGTACCCCTGGGAGTCTGTCGCGTGTGACGTTGTCGGTCCCTTTCCCCGTAGTCCACGCGGCAATCAGTATTTGCTTGTAGTGACCGACCATTTCACGAAGTGGGTCGAAATGTTTCCTTTACGCAAACTAGACTCTAGGAAAATCTGGGACTGTCTTCTCGAGACGTTCGCGCGCTTTGGCTTTGCCGCAACGCTTATTACAGATAACGCTTCTTATTTTGTTAGCAAGGTGTTCGTGGATGCGTGTAAGGCGCTAGGCATACGGCACAAACGGACTTCGCCATACCATCCACAGGCGAATATCACGGAAAGAGTGAACCGTAACCTGAAGCAGATGCTTGTAGCGCATACAGAGCGACACAAAGACTGGGACGCGAAATTGTCGGAAATGGCATTCGCTACCCGCACAACAATCAACCGGTCCACGGGTTTTACTCCGGCTCAACTTAACTTTGGGAAAGAGCTCGTGTTTCCCCTGGGAAATGGCCTTCTTTGCACAGATCCTGCAAGCATGCAGCGCACTACCACGCAGTTCGCAGAAGATCTCCGGAAGCGCTTCACGGAGAACCTGCGTGAAGCTCGAGAGAGCCTCGACGTCTCGAGACTGCAGCAGGCTGACCAGTACAACAAGGGGAGGCGAAATCTGCAGTTCAAGGTAGGAGATCTGGTACTGAGGCGAACTCATCCGCTGAGTGATGCTGCTAGAGGCTTCACGGCCTCTTTAGCAAAGAGGTGGGATGGCCCCTACCGTGTTAGTAAGAAGCTCTCCAACCTGTCTTACGAGCTTGTGCATTGCGAATCTGGTGAAGTGTGCGGGTCTATTCATGTCACCGACCTAAAAGCTTTCTATGAACCCGAGGAGGTAGATGTGTCGCAGGTTCCAGATGGCGACTATCCGGACCACCTCTCGGAAGATTCCACACCGTCTCTGCCGCGGTACAACTTGAGACGGCGGTGAAGACGACCGGGAGTAGCACGAGCTCTAAGTGCATTATGTTCATTCCCTCTTCTGTGTTTTGAGGGGAGAAGAGAAAGGGGCCGCGCTCCCGTATGCACAGTGGGGCAGGCATCTTTCGTGTGCGCGGCCGCTTGTTCCTACCGCGCCATGGCCTCATGTTGTTTTTAATTTCTAGTTCCTCGTGCCAGACAGCGGCGACGCAGCTCCCATCATCAGACCCCCCCCCCCCCCAGCCGCATCGGTACTGTCCGGAAGTACTGACGTCGGACCCGTGCTCGCCCATCTGAGAAGACCCTTGCGACCCAGAGGGAAGGCCCCAAGACCATCTAGGACGTCCTCTGTTTTCGTTTTTGGAAGGGGGAGATGTGTGGGCAACCTGGGGATTCCAAGCGGTTGGCCCAGGTTGCCCCTTCAACAATCATGTGTGGTCATCTTGACCACGAGGGGGCCAAGGGCAACTGGCCACGCGAGCGGCGCTCCGCCGCTGATAAAGGGCCGCCGCAGCGTATGCGCGGGGGCTGTTGGGATTGCGCCGCAGGCGATAGCGGTCATTAAATGTTTACGTGTTGTTGAACCGGTGTGCTGTGTCATTCCCCGAGACGGGTAGCAGCAAGGGAAACCACACAACATACCATATCGATCACCGTGAGTTGGATTTGAGTGTATAGAAAGTAATTATGCATACGGCTGTTTTATTGATAGATCGAAATAAACTGCATTTTTTTAGTTCCTGCAAAGTGTAAAAAGGTGTCACGCTGAAAATAATCTATATACTCTTTCAGGTAACTTTTTATTCCTTTTGGCAGGTTGTAATTGGTAATTATAATGAATTGCATTTTTAGTAAATCAATTGTAACTGCAATCACTTCCTTTCAATATATATATATACAAGACTGACTACATGCCCCGCGGGCGCATGCTCAGTCCTTGCTCAAAAAATCATCTTCTGAAATTGTTATATGGTGATAAAAAGCTTATAAATACTGTCGCGACAGGTTATAACTCAGTTGTTTATAGCGAAATAGCGGATACAGCGTAGCAATCACGATTTCCCGTCTCCCTTTGCACTTTGTCAATTCATTGGGTGCCTGTGTTTAGCGAAGGAAATTGAGAGGAACCCGCGGATTGAGCAAATAAGAATTATTTGATAATTTAAAAAAAATTATTCTGAAAGTTTATTAAGCCTCGGACCTCCGCGCTTTGCTGCCGCGGCAAAGGGGCCACCCTGAACAGGCTGCAGAAGATTCTGGAAAGGCCGCCGGTGGTAGTCTCTGCAACGTCGTCTGCTCCCAGCTTTTTATCTGGGAAGCCACTTTACCCCGTCTCACCCGGAGAAGACGCTCTGTGGCATGCCGATAGGAGCACTAGCGAGAACGTACCGGCTGAGATGACGGAGAGATCCAAGATTTATAAAGAGAGTAGTAAGTACGCCTGCATTTGATTGTCGCGTGACCAGCGTTGCAAGAAAACTGCGAAGAGAGGAGGACACGTTTGCAGAGAGTGAACGCTTTTGAGTTTTTACTCCTTCATCCTGCAGCTCGTTTTGCAAACGCGGCACACAAACCACGTGACCCGGATTGAGCAGTGGCCCCTTTTTTAAGTCTAGGCTCTCTATCCCGACGACAGACAAGCTTCAGCGCGAACTCGGTACCGTGCGCGCTTCATTGTTTGCTTTGTGATCCGTGTCGGCGTCTAGTCGGTGAGGTCGCTCTTGAGCGACAGTCTACTCTGCTAAAGTACCGATTCGGCAAATCATCGCCACTCCACGATGGAGATTCCCGGTACCACCGGCAACTCGACGGGGAAGACGAAGTCAATCTGTTTGAATCAAAACCGTGCCATCCTCAACGGAGTGCGCATAAAGTAAAGATTGCTGTCCTCCGCCGGAGTCCTGCGTGGGGCTGTCACATCTGTCGACACGGTCCGTACGTAGCAGGGCCTTTTTTTCGATCGGAGCTTCTCGAAGTTGGCGAGAAGCGGCTCCGATCTACAAGAGGACGCGTGCAGGAAAGCCTCGACCGCTTTTTGCAGACACGACAAGCATGTGCGCCCGACAACCGGTGTTGTCTTTTTCATGCTATTTGTGTGAGTTCATATATAACCAAGACGCGGACATAGCGAAACGATTTCTGATTCCCGTCTACTTCGTTATAATCTGTCTCAACAGTATTCCTATCTTAAAGTCTTATGCGGGATACCAGGGCAGTTGAGGCAAACAGGTTATCAATGCACAGAGAAGCCTAGCTCAAAATATCGCACTTTTGCAACATGTCCATTCTCCACGCATGCTAAAAATAATGGCTTGTTTCAGACTTCTTGACTTTGTAATATTTGTTTTTAAATAAAAACGTGCGTATACCTTGGGAAAGTACAGTGCTCTCTTAATTTAACACGGACACGATATGGCTCGTTTTTGGAAGTTTTTGTGCTATTTCTGAGCCTACTGCTCGAATGGCGTGGAAAAGTCTTGATATCACAGCCCACCCTGTCAAGTTAACTGTGTACGTCCCCGAAGGAAAGCCAACCTTTTCCAGATCAATATCGGCGTGTAAATACAGTACGTTTGGGGGAATATCACGCCTAATGTTCTAAAGATCGAAGTTAGTTTAATGCAGCACTGCATGCAAAAAGTTGCTTTCTCACGCTGTCAATTATCTCCCATGGTGGAGGTTCTAATGGTGTACTTAGACGACTGAGATTTCTTTCACAGAAAAAATAAAACATCATTACGCTTTGAGGTCATGTGCGCACCACATCATGGATGCATGCTCATTCCCGTACTCCGCCAAATAGGCGATGTTTGCCCATCGTTACAGCAAGAAAAGAAGATAGCTTCGAACCAGAAGTTCGATGGCGTGTGCAAAAATCATGTGAGAAGTTTGAAGTCATCGCATTCTCACACCGACATTTTCAAAGTTGACAGTGACATGTTTGTCTAGTGGTGTACTCACACGACGTAGATTTTCACCAGGTAGAGCAATATGCGTCACTGTGTTTTGAGGTTACATGGCTCACGTCACCGACGCTTGGTAATCACCGTACTCTGCAGGGGGCCGAGGACACACTTTTAATTCGTACAGATTTTCCCATCTTTTCGGCGAGAAAGGAAGATGGCGTCGAATGATGAGTTCGATTAGTTCGTTGATGTGTGCAAGAAGCATGGTGGATGCTCGAATTCGCTGAATTCTCGACAGTGTCAAAGTTGACAATCCAACGGCGCTCCTATTTACGTCAGTACAAGTAAGAATAATCTCCATATCTGACTGTCAATGTTTTCGCTGTTGGTGCAACGAGGCGACGACTTCAAGCTTCCAACATTCTTTTTACACAAAACATGAAATATTCGTTCGACGCCATAATATTTTATTGCCAGAACGGTTGGAGAATCTTCAGCTCTTTGAGAAGTGGCGTAGTACGGGTATTAGCAAGCATTCATGACTTGGCGCACGTGGCTTCGAAACGCGATAACGTCTGCAAATTTCTGCGTAGAAAATCTTTATGCGAATACACCGTAAGTAATTTGTTCGATGTTTCGGCAGTGAATAAAACCAGCCTAAGATGCGCCTGGTGTCTTCGACGTGGGTGAGAAATTTCGCTCATCGGTACGATGCTCATCCAGATCGAAATGGGCGGCGGCGTGGTTCTAGCCGACGATTCCGGGGTTATACAGAGAAAACTTCCCATCTGCGTTGTTCTTCTCGCGTGTTTAGTTTTAAAACCAAATGTGCTAATGAACACGGGATTGCCTCGTTCAGCAGTTGGGGTGTGTGTATGTTTATACGGCCTAGGACTTAATCTGCCTCAACGGGAGACTTGTCTCTCAGCTGTGGATGAGAAATTGAGCCAGTGCAGTAAAACCTCAACCCTGGTATGGGCTAGTCTACTCGGCCACCGATCCTTCCGTTCGGCAGTTGGAAGAACATTGGCCGGTCCCGTGGCCAGGCTAGAGGGAACAGGCGCGATCTTCTACGGCCTTCGCACGGGAAGTAGGATCTCCCTGCGGCGGCATCTCGAAGAAGTCGCTGTTACCCTACCTCTCCTACAGCGCTTTCACTCCTTCTCAAAGGCACCTCCTTCTCACCGAGTTGTACTCTTTGCTCCGTGGTTGAGTCGGAGAAGATTCTAGAGTAATTAGACCCACAGTTCATAAGTCCGCATAAGCCGCTGCTGCCTGCACTGACTTATACTGAACACCTCTGTTTCTTCGTCTCCTCAAGAAACGAGTTTCTATTCACAAGCGTTTAAGTATCTTAAGCGGAAACTTATTTCAATCGGTTCACTACAGCTAATTTAAACAATAAGAATGACACACATTTTCAATTTCAGTGGTTGGAGAACAGTTGTTCAGGATGGCGCAGGCGCTGTTGGGCATGGTAGTATGGTCGCACCCCACGCGGCTAAAGTCGTTCCACTGCATTTAGGCGAGAGTAAAGGCCGCGAGGAAAAGCACTCATTAGTCCGGTCATAGAAGAACATGGCAGGGCTGCACTGAGCATCTTGCTTGATTTTATTTCGCAACACTGAGTGTCCAGACTTGCAAAAAGAAAGAAACCCGAGGAAACTGAAAGAGTTGTGATCCTGGACCGGCTTGCAAGAACAGCGTCTCAGCTGAGACTGGGTGAAAGAAAGAAGTTTAAAGTGTTGGGCGCGTGAGCTTCTTGAGACGCGGCTTGAGTCCTGTTCAACTCCTGCGCTGGCTTTGACAGTGCTTTTTTAACCTCAGTCTCAGTAAAGCCCTTCGATAAAGGCGTTTTTTACTAGTACCGCCAACCATTGTGCAAACGTACAAGACACGTGCCACGAGAGGGTCGTCCGCCACCATTGGCTTCCAAGGACCGCTCATTTGAGTGCTGAGCCGCCATTTGCTTCCAAGGGCCTCTCAAGACACGGGCCTCGTGAACTGGCTCATTTTTCGCTACTTGCTAGACAAACGCAAACACATCGAGGGGCTTTAAGTCTCAGCTGAGGCGCTGTTTATAATAAGTCGTCCTAGGCTGCTTATGATTAGTTGCAAAGCACAATAGTCATGGTTGGAGTAAAGTGCAAAATAGAAGCTTGGAGTCGTTGCATTATTAAAGGGACCCTGCAATCATTTCTAAGCGTCTGCTTTTTTGTGATTTCCACGTCTCTTGGGGTTCGGGCAAGCCAGCGGGCATGGAGAGAGTAACTATATATCAGTGCGCTATATTTTAACCGGACGACGCGGAAACCTTCTCCACGCACAGGGGCGACCCTGTCGGTGCCGAAAGCGTGCGAAATGAGAAGTCTTATGTCCTCGGCTTACTACTAGTCAGAGCCGCTAAAAGCATGTTTTCAGTCGTACTACAAAACATGAGTGGCGCGAATTGTTTCAAACATTTATAACTGGAGTTTTTTTCAGTAATTTAGATTAGAAAAGAATCAGATGCAGTTTTTAAAGTACGGAAACAAGAAATAACCCGTCGACATACCAGCCACCAAGCGGTGGAAAAGGAGGCGCATACTAGAAAGGTGTAGTGGGATCAGGCACCGACGAGTGGCGACCGTAGAAAAGTCCCCGATGTACGCGGCGGCGCTTCGGTCGAGGAATCGATCGGTTCCGAGCGTATTGAATGCCCTCGCGAGAAGGTTTGGCTTGCGTCTAATTGAATCATGTGCGCAGCAAGGACGAGGACAAAAGAAGAGAACAGGACAGAACAGGGCGCTACTTTCAACTAAACTTTATTTAATACGCTCTCTCTTTTGTCGTCTTCTCTTCTTTTGTCCTGTTCTCTTACTTTGTCCTCATCCTTCCTGGGCAGAAGATTGAATAATATCTCAAACCAACTCGCCCAAACAACCACTATTTTTAAATTCATTTCTGGTACGTCGTGCCCTTTTATGTGTAATCATCGTGATCCGTGTGCCACAGTCACCTTCATCGCCACAGCCATGTGCAGAGCGCGATCTCTGTCGTTTTGCATACAAACAAAAGTTATACCTGACGACGTACGTACGCTATTTGGCGGTTTTCTACCTTCCTTGGGGCATGGGACCAGGGTGTGCGAAATTCTAAAAGCCGAATGGCTTCGGCAAGCCCACATCTTGAGGCAGTACCTGGCCATGCAACTTCAAAGCAGGGTGGATTCTTCGACATCGAGGCGTCAGCTTCGTGAGTACCTCACACTTGCGGATCAAACCACAGAGTTCATTTGGCAGTTGCAACTACGTCAGCTTCGTGATCGCCTGCCGAAAAAGAATCCTGCACAGTCGACTGCGCTTCACATGCCCGAGGAACTCCATCTACCGGAAGACGTGCAGCATGTTCTACGTCTTAGACCCAAGTTTGCTGTCGATCCAAAAAAGTCGCCACCCGAGCTGCTGTCTCTGGTTCGTGAGGTGTCGCGGCGCGTCCCTGAAGAGGACTCTGCTCGCTGCGTGTCTGAGGGTATTGACGTCGTCCGTTCCTGCAAGCCTGCTGCTACCAAGGTACCCGCTAAGCGAGTGTTGACATACCTGAAATATGATTCCCTTTGCGTGTTACGTTCTGTAAAGGAGAGAGGCTTTGCGGTTCTTTCACATGGGATGTACAATGAAAAAACCCTGGAAGTTATTGAGCAGGTGTTTAATTGCCATGGGAGTGTGTCGCTGACAAAACTAAAGTCGGAAGAAAAATAAACCATGCAAAAACTTTGAACTCAGTAGTATTGTACGGAGCATTGAAAAGAGCACGCGCGAGTGTTTAGATGTTTTCTCCAGTGCCAAAACCCACAAACTAGAAATGCCCTTACGCGTAATAATTTCCGAAAGAGGCACGTGGCAAACATCACATCGCACTATATCTTGAAGGGAAACTTAATATGCTACATATTGACTACCCTTTCCTCGTCAGATGCTCTGAAGAAGTTCTATACATCGTAGAAACTCAAAAAGAAAACGCTCTGAAAGCGTTTTCGGTCGATGTGAAAGACCTTTATTACTCCCTTCAACATTCCGGCTTGCTGTCATGTTTAGAGGAGTGCATCGACAAGTCTGGAGTGGTAGCCTTTAAAAATAAGCTAGGGATGTCAAGCAGCGTTTTTTTAGAATTACACAGTTTTTATCTTCGAACAACTTTTATTCAGTGGGGAGGCAAGCCTTACTTGCAAGAACAGGGCATATGCATCGGCTCGTGTATCGCTTCTTGTTCTAAGCAGAGTGTCGAACTGAAATTTTTATCGGTTCGGTTCCGGTTCGGGTTCACGGCTTTCGGTTCGGTTCCGGTTCCGCTCCGGGGAGCAAAAAATAACGGTTCAAACCGGTTCGACCCGGTTCGAACCGGTTCGAACCGCTAAATTGAGAATATATTTTCCGCCTTCTTCTAGCAATATTCACTATTTACGCCATGAAACGATTAACTCTATAGTTTCTTTGATCGTCCGTGCAATTTACTTTTGTTTTAGGTACCAAAAATATAAAAATTCAGTTATTTAATTTCGACGCAGGAGTAGAAGCAAATCTACATTAACGTGCATACCGTCGTGTTCCTACGACTCAACATTCCTTTGTTTACAAGTCACATATATTTTACCTGAATCAAAATTTTTAAGTACATGAGTAAAGATTTCAGCTTGTTGGTACATACCTGTAAATAGATCTGCTTGAAATTTGAGAACTATACTGTATTTTCGTGTCCTATCTTCGTGTTTAAGTAAAATTCTAAAGTTCAAGCTGATTTATTTACACGGTATAAAATGATGTCGCGAAGTGTGGTAGGTCGCCTAAAATACCCGTGATTGGTACAACTTTGTGTCGCAGTATTAAAAGGGAAATCGTGTGTGTCCTTGAACTAGGGAATTAATTACACCACATAAAATTATGAAATGAGCACCTCGTGGCTATATATATCATGAAATAATGTTTACGAAATACGCTTCACAATATATATGTATATGATGACGACACAACTGAGCTAAAATCAATAAAATTTTCAAAATTTCACAGAAATTTTAGAATAATTTCTTTCAGTCTATTTTTATAGAAACACCGAGCGGCAATCAAAATGCTTGTTGTTCTAATCAAACACTGTTTACACTCAGCACCGCATGCATGCGACTAATCATGCAGCAAGGAGTAATCGCAATTGTTCACTCTAATCTATAAGCACCTTCCTACTCAGATCGAATCTGGCACAAAATGGCGCTTGCCCAATGGAACATTTTATTATGCTCCATTGGCTGTTCAGGTCCGTTCTTGACAAGATCCCGGTCAATTTAATTTGCAAATTAGCATCACCCTTGCTATTTGATGATTTTAACGCGATAGCGTTAAGGAGCTCATGTCGCAGAAAAGCCGATGTCGGTGGCGTGACTGCAAAATCCTAACTGGTCGATAGGGTCATGACGTCAGAGCTACATGCCCTCGCGCATGGATTTCAAACAACCCACAATGCGCACGTAAGACATGACATCACGCGTAGAATAAGAGTGATTAAAACATGACATGTAATGCGAAAAAAAGGTCGCCATATGTCTCAAATGATTTCACTTTTTAAAATAATTATTTTGCCTTAAAAAAACAAAATTAATAATTTTAGGCGGCATTCAGACCCACGACCCTTTGGTTGCAAGTCAGATGCTTTTGACTAGGCCACGCGAGGCACGCTTGCGCGGCAAATAAGAATCGATGCAAACGGGGCCCGATAATGCTATCGCGTCTCATTTCTAAAAACAAAGCTTAAGCGACCTCCAAGATTTTTTATGGTTAAGTAAAACGAAGTAGTATATCACGTTCTACTCGACATGGCAGCTACTTAATTGGACAATTTCTGACGGTTTGCGTGTGTAATCGCCATAGTTCCGCCGCGCGCCCCTGTTTACTTTGTTTTTATCCAGCCCACAGTCATATAAAAGTAATGCTCACCACATAAAAGAGGCGATAACAGACTTCTATATGTGTGAGGAACAGATAGTTATTTAAATTAGCTTCAAAATCATAAATGTGTGTAAGGCTGTCCCTTATCACTTACAACGTGTCTGTCGAGGATAGAAACGCCGGAAAAGATTGACAGAACACCTTTCAGATAATCGGCCCTTTATTTATGTTGTCAAATATTCAGTTAGTAATTACGAGGGGCCTCCATTAAGTTTGTATTATCGGCACAAAACATTTAAAAAAGTGGAGCAAAACAGGCATTAACATTATCGCTTGTCCCTCTAGTTTTCGCACATAGTACACATTGCGTGCTATAGTAGCGAGGAACGCTACTAGGGAGTCGAAACCAAAATGTCACCACCCGTCTCTTTCAAGCACATGCAGTGATCCGTTTTTTTTTCCATTTGAAAGGAAGCAATGCCAAGGATGTTCATTCCAATTTAGGAGCGTTGTTCTGGGACAACTCCCAAGTTTGTGAAACTGTGGTTAAATGACGCAGGTGCTTCCAGTGTAGCCAATTAAGAGGAAAGCAATTCAAGGACGACGACCAAGTGATTGCTGAAATGGAGCGATTCCTGAACACTCAATACGAGGAGTTCTTAAACAATGGCCTCCGGCATGTGGCCCATCGCTGGCGAAAGTTGGTAACGTTTGGTGGCGAACATGTATAGAAAGTCTCAACTCCTACTTGAGTTTGATTGCTGAACCTCTATTTGTTCGTGACAATGATACGAACTTTATGAACGCCCCTCGTAAATATATTTTTATAATGATCAATGAATTTTACTTCATAAAGTTCACATAGCCGCTTGAGACCGACGCGGAAGGACGATACTCGAAACTACGCGAGCAGTGGAGTCTGAGTAAAAGTGTTTTTCTGTTTGCTGATTGGCAGTGTGAAAAACCGGGTTGCAGGGTACGCCAAAAAGGACTCTGTGCTCACATGGTAGATTGGAAGTCAAATACACGAAATGTTCAGAGAGAAATAATTAATGTTATTTTTCCAAATAATCCCTTATAGAGCTCCTTATTGCAAAAAGAGATGCGTAAAGGTGCAAGCAATGAAATTCATAATTTTACATATATATGCGCGAAAGACAGACAAAGATTCTTAAAATCTTAGTATAAATCACATTTCATCAGGTTGCATGCGCTCAAAACTTCGCGAAATACTGCCTCGGGAGGCTAATGTTATATTCGGTTTTACCTGCACTTGTTTTGGGCCCTCACTTTACAACACTATGCTGGAATAGTCATGCACTCTAACATTTCTCTAGGCTGCCATATATCATCGCGAGACTGCTATAAATACTGCACAACTTTACAATTAGGACATCTATTGCTAGTGTTGCGAACATCACATTTCACCAGAAAGCTGAAGCGTTTAACATGGTGTGCACGTGACGTCGTCACACTATAGGCTAGTGGTCATTGTGATATCTACTTGCTGAGAAAATCAAATTTGATGGTGAAAAATGCACGCTGCAGGAGGTTCAAGCTCAGTGAAAGCCAAGTATTTGAAAGGCACGTATTATTATTCTTAGTGCAAAGTCAAGAGAAACGGCGCGAGCCTCTGGCACGGCAAAAACGTGTTTTTTGGGAAGGTGTTTCCCGGGGTCACGCTTTCTGGTCTGCGCCAAAGATGCGTAAAAGAGCAACCTTTACAACACACTATGTTTTTAAAACAACCCCCCACCCTGCACACCCTGCACACACACACACTCACACACACTTCTTTATACTCCGGTGCTGTTAAGGGCTAGTTTAACCAGTATTGTGTCCGTCAGCTAACAAATGATGAAGCAAAATTCTGGACAGCTACCGCCATCTATAAGCAATGACGGTAACCAGAAAACCGGCTTGCTGTTGTCTGGTTGCGCCGTCACTTATAGATGGCGGTAGCTGTCCGGCCTTTCCACTCTGGCTTGCCGACTTGCGGCCGGCCATTACTTAATTCCCACCATTGTACAGCTTCGCTGGTCTTCCTTCTTCACCAGAGTGGAAAGGCTGAAAGTATTCCTGAGAAATTGCCTGCTACATTTGTGTGTACTAATTCGACAATTTTTCTGACACTTGTTAACCACAACCCTCCATTGCTTTTATTTTCCACCCGGTGAAGTTTAAACAGGTCATAAAACGATATCGGGTTGGAATGTTCATGACTTTTCCGAGGCGTAGTGGTCTATAGTCTGGCCCAAGTATTCTCGCACAGGCCGCCACTGATTTAGAAGCTTCTTTGTCGCGGTAAAATTTTGAGGATAAAATGAGACTATTTCTTTTAGTCTTGGCTTTCCAAAGATTGATGTTGTAATTGTGGGATCAAAACCGCCCGCCTGACGACAGTTGAGCGCGGCTCATGAATTGGACAGGAGAACTGCGTGAGCACTCGACTTCTGCTCGTAACAATCAATGCCTCGACAGACACTTGGGTAGTGAATCGTGTCCAACCACTGCGGTGATGAGAATAGCCGAACTCTAACAATGCCTGAAGCTCAGCACGCGTTTTCTTCCTTTCCAACATCAGCGCGGGGGTATGATTAACGTTAGCGGCATAAGACAGGCACCAGGCCATGTAGCCACTTCTGGCACTAAGTTGAGGGGATGAACGATGCTCATATTTCTCTAATTTTGGGCGACTGCCATTGCCTAGAAAAAAGAGCGAATCCAAGTTCAATCAGTTATTAACGTTAGGGAGCGATCTTGAGTAGTATTTAGTGATGTATAGAAATCTTTTTATAGCTGTTTTAAGCAAAATACAGATCGGGTCCAGACTTGGGCAATGACTTGAGAGCGACGCTCGTATGGGACTTACAGCGACTGCCAACGTTGGGCTGTCCCTGTAAAGTCACTAATTCGTTTTACGTATATTTTTCGTACACACATGTAGTTCTGTGTAACGTCATATTAATAAGTCACATTTAGTCATTTAAATACTTCTATTCTCGGGGACATCTTTCGAATGCAGTTCAGCAACAACGAAAAAAATGTTTGGGTGCGTCGATGATGTAAAATTGGTCTTGCACCATTTTGTTTTTGTACTTTCCATAAATACTGTTAAGAAGTAACCCCTGGTGTTGATAGCTTGCGGAAACATTCATTAGTTTTCCCTAATAGCAGATGCAGAAAATATAAAGGAAAAAGACAGCTGTCGATCCCCTCCTCAGCTCGCAATTTGAACAAGCGGCCAGGTGATCTGACGCTAATCATATACCGTCAGTGTTCATCACAGTCATGCCCTAGGCGTGTAGAGTTTGGAAAGCAAAAGCTTGGGCTGAGCTTCAGATATTGTTAGAGTTGGGCAATTATCATATTTAATTGACATGAGCCGTTACTTGAATGTTTGGCGATGCTGATTGCCATCAACCCGAGCACTCGACTAGGGGTTATGAAAATCGCTTACGTCACGGTGTCACGTGACTCTCGGTGCAAAATCGTGGTGTCATGTCTCGTCATGCTGTCAACAAGGTTAATACATCTAGTGACTTTCTCAAATTAAGTCGAGCTGACGCAGTGATTCACGTGACGTCACGAGGTCACCCTTGACATTACTTGACAACATGTGTTGACACCATGACGTCGCGTGACAACGTGACACGTGGTTAGTCATAGTGCCAATACAAAAGCGACACGAAAACCCGCAATTTGCCATACATTGCAATTCTGTAGATAACGATTTGATAAATAGATAGAAATATAGCCGCCAATTTTTTATTCCCATGTGTTCATTTCGTGATGCTAACAAAAAAGAAAAAAAAATTACCTAGAACCGTTTTGAACCGGTTACCGTGATATATTTTTTTCGGTTCGGTTCCGGTTCAGTTCCAAGATGGCTTCGAAGATTTCGGTTCGGTTCAGTTCCGGTTCGGCTAAAAATAATGGTTCTGTTCCGGTTTTCGGTTCGGTTCGGTTCCGGTTCGACACCCTGGTTCTAAGCAATTTATATTTAGCACAACTTGACAGTACTCTTAACAGCCGGCTTCAGGGATCAAAGGTAAAACAAGTTTTTAGGTACGTAGATGAATTTTTTTAGTTTTCATCGCATCTGACACAAACGCTTTTGAAGCAGAGAGTGTCGAAACCCTGACCACTTTTAAGGAATGTTTTGGCACACTCGAGGTCACGCATTAGATACCTGTGGACAACACTATTCTTTCCTTGACATCACAATTTTATTTCTCGACGACCACAACTGTTGGTGTTACGAGCAATGTCCAAATAAGCCGGTACTTCCGTTTCATTCAGCCCACTCTAAGTTAGTCAAAATAAGTATTGCTAACCTGTGTTTCAACAGTGCACTTAAAAATCCTGTGAGCATTTGATCCCCAGTGGTTTTAATCAGCAAGTTTTGCGCTTGCTCGCAGCTGGGTTGCCTAAACACATTCTTGTTACGGTCGCGGAGGGCCTTCTAAGAAAGCGCTGTCTCGTGGAAAACAATAGGAGTCAGCTGGCAAGACAAAAAGGAAACGTTGTTGTGATGCCGAATATACACCGAGTGTCACACAGTTTAAAAAAAGCAGCATGCGATCAAATGTAAAGGTAGTGTTTTCTGCGCCCAATAAGCTCATGGACTTGTGCAAACTATCAAAACCTGGCGTGCGTGCCAAACACGGGTGTGAAAGGAAGCAGCGAACGAAATTTGTCGACTGTACAGATGGTGTGGTTTATCGCATTCCGTTGTCCTTAGGCAGGCACTACTTCGGGCAGACGGGCGCTGCATAAGGGGTATCCACACGAAGGAGAAATCCGCCACTTTCCTCCGCGGATCGCGCATCACGTGACATATACGTCATCCCTTTTTGACTCCTCGCGACGCCGTCCTCCTCCACAGCGGAGGTGGGGTATCCACACGAAGGAGAAATCCGCCACTTTCCTCCGCGGATCGTGCATCACGTGAGATATACCTCATCCTTTTTTGACGCCTCGCGGCGCCGTCCTCCTCCGTGGCGGAGGCACGGAGGGTTTGTTCTGTCAGCACGAGAGCTCCGCAGGTCGGCCGCGGAGTAGTTTGCATTTAGATGCTTTTAGCGATACTATTTTGCTTCGTCTGGCCACGAGGGCCACAGTGTTCTTCACGCGCTTTTCGAAATCGCCTCCTCCATTATTGTTGTTGCAGTGCGGTGGTAGAATGGCAAAGTTGAATGACGACGCCTCGTTTTTTTTAATTTCTCTCGTCGAGGAGTTCCCTGCGCTGTGGGACGTGAGCAGCGAACTGTATTCAAAAACCAACCTCAAGACGTCAATATGGGAGAAGATTGCCGAAGAGATGTTCGCACGGTTCCCGCAATTTGCACCATACACAGTGGGTGAGTGACGTCTTTGTTCAGTGCATTAATGCGGTCTGCGGCTGCTGACGATTGAAACACTATCACAATCTCACAGGACGCTTGAATGTAGTCAAATCACATCACGAGAGCGTGCGGCTAAAGGCCCCTACGCACATTTGCGTTTGACTGCGTTGCGTCCAGACACGAATGCGAGTAACCGGCACATCTGTGCTTCGTATGAGGCGTGGAATACCGATCTCACCAAGTGGTCAGCGCGTGCGTGACGCCGCCATAACTTTAGTTCACAGGAGGCAGGCTACAGTGCACGAGGCGGTTCGAGCCGTCTCGTGCTCTACACGCGCAGAGCACCAGGGAGCTTGTCGCACATGCAGAAATACTAAAGTTCCCTCGATGCATTGCGACAGTGAAGGCGTAGTCAAACTGGCTGGTGAGATCGTTCTGTTCAAGGAATAGCTTTAAGAAGCAGGGATGTCCTGGTTTCTCGCAGCCGCAACGCAGTCAAACGCACTCAAACGCTCTCAAACGCAACTGTGCGCAGGGGCCTCTAGGTATGCCTGCGGTTCTGCAGTGCGAGTTTTCAATCCAGGTGCTCTCACCAGTAGCGAACGAGCCCGAGCAGGCATATTTCGCTAAAGTTACGTATTAATTATAATTGTAAATTGTAAGTGTCACAGCTTTCACAGAAATAGTGTGGCTTGTGCTCGCCTAGCTCTGACGTTTTTTTTATTTTTATTGTGAACTAGATTTTTTGAAAGGATTTCTTCAAAATAAAAGAAGAACGTACCGAGACGAAAGAAAGAAGATTTTGAAAACAAAAAGTGGCCAGGCAGCTGAAGAAGCCTACAGCGGAAAATGGAAGTTTTTTTCGGCCATGCGCTTACTGGATGGAGCGACAACACGAGCAGGGATGGGGATGTCCAGCTTCGACTTTGCAGGAGTACCCTGGGCAGGGTAAGTGCGCTATATGTGTTTGTGCATCCGAAATTTTCCAATCATGCATGACTGCGGTGGCACGTAAATAAGAGCAAGGAACATTTCACATGCTAAAACCAGAGATGAATGCTCAAATGGATAAACACGAAACATCTCAACCTCAGTGATTACAGTCAAGGAATTATTTTTAGATGTTTTATTTTTTTACCTGTCTCTAGTTTGGTGAGTCAAAGAGTAACTAGCTTCTAGCCTTATTACAATGTCCTCAAGTGGGAAGGAATGCTTTTTCTTTGCTGCCTTATACCTTTGTTATTATACCTGTACGCCTTACTGTACAGGTGGGTACCAGAAAAAAGAAAACCATGGAGGAGGTGACGAAACAGTTAGAAGTTTGCACCTTTATCGAAATATATTTTATAGGACAGGCTTCACAGTCCCCCGCGGCCATTGTTAAAGACACAGCTGTATTTATGACACAATAATGTGCGGGTTTCTAGCAAATGTGTTGGCATGCGGCTGCAGGATTCTGACGAGAGGAGCCAGGAAGATGTGCTCAGCCCAGCACAGAGCCCTGAACCGAGCCCTGGAGCCGCCTCTGGGGCAGGCCCCTCCTTGACAGAAAAAGAATCGGCGTCTGCACCTCCCAAAAAAGAAGGAGGGTGCACGGGGCAGAACTGTCCCTCATGGAACAGAGGACGGCAGCCCTTACAAGGCTCACAGAGTGCATGGAAGCACCACCACCAGCACCAGATGACAGTGCTGCGTTTGGCATGGTGGTGGCCGAATATTTACGGTCGATGTCTCTGGCAGCGAGGGCTAGATGCCAGATATCGGTTTTGTCTGCAATCGCTGCACACTTGGATTAAACGTGTCTCAAAGTACCCGTCTGCATTTTTCCATCGCATTGCAAGCAATTGTTCTGGAGTAACCCATTACATGACATAACCTTGCAGTTCTTAGATCCTTACGTTTAAATGTAAGTTATTATTGCAGATATTACCAGAGCGAACACACACAAGTTTGGCACGTAAACAAACTTCGACGAACAAATCATTTCAGATTTTCATTCTGCTCCATGGTAGCACACATAAAAACCTCAGTCCGAAAAGTGATTCCGTGTTTTTGAGAAAAAAATGTAGCATGTACTATTGGGGAAAAATAAAATACGATCAGAAAAACGCGTGGCTCGCGGTACAGGCTGCGCCGCCTGGAAGTGAGCCTAGGGGCGAGGGTGTGTGGCCTACTCCGATGTGTATACGCCCTTCGCTCGGCGCTTCCCAAGCTTAGGCATTGAGGGATTGCAGCTCTAGTGCGCTGAAAGCTATCACCGCTATTGTTGCTCACTCGACACGTGCGCCGCGAGGAAGCTCGCCGCTAGTAGCAGCTTGCGCGCGCTCAGCCAGCGCGCGCTCTAGCATGCTAGTAGCGGCGAGCTTCCTCGCGCCGCACGCGTCTAGCGAGCAATGATAGCGGTGATAGCCTTCAGCGCACCAAGAGGTGTAATGCCGAAGCTAGGGGAGTGCCGAGCGAAGAGCGTATACACATCGGAGTAGGCCACACACCCTTGTCCCTAGGCTCACTTCCAGGTGGCGCAGCCTGTACCGAGAGCCACGCGCTCCTCTGTTCGTATTTAATTTTTCCCCGATAGTACAACAAAAAAGGAAGAATGATGTTGAACTGCAGTCCCTCGTAGAGCTGCGCAAGGCAACGTTGCACAGGGTGTTAAATGCCTGGAGGCACCGACACGGTCGCCTGCTTCCTAAGGTGACTGATGTCAACGCCAGCTTCTTTGTTCTGCCAAGGCACGGCACCTTCTCCACTGAAATATTTGCAGAGCCTCTCACGGACAGCTACAGCAAGGGCTCCGGGGCGAGCTTTCGACGGCCTCAGGCTGAAGAAAGTTGGCTTCTTTCCAGGCTCTTTGCTTGTCCTGGGTTGTTCCAGTTGGTCGGGATGTCCCTTCAGGAGATTGTGCAGAACACATGCTGCTTGTACCATCGTGCGCACCCTCTCTGGTCTAGCATGCACAGTGGTTAAGAGGAACCGAAACCTATGAGCCAGGATACCGAACGCATTTTCGGTCACACGCCGCGCTCGGGACAACCTGAAATAAATAAATTAATTAAAAGAAAATTGCAGTCATTTGCATTAAAATTGTACCTTAGAGTCAAATTTGTGCACTGAAAACTTTAATGTATCACAGACAAGATGTTGGGTATGCACGAGTATGTGCAACCAAGCTGATTTCATTCCTTTCACTTATCCCGCAGAAACAGGAAGACGTGTAGTCAAGGCGAATATCAATATTGATAAACGTGACAAGGGTGCGTCAGTGTTCGTTGTGCCTACTTGCGTGTTTACTGCGCCTTGTTTTCTTGTGCGTTTGAAATCCATAAAACTGCAGTACGCGATAATTTAACCATACTGAAAAAAAATATGGGGTTCTACGTCGCAAAGCAACTGAGGATAGGAGCGACACCCCAAAGACTTTTCGGGGAAGAGACCACCAATAGTTCAAACCCTCGTCTTAGTACTCCGGAGGCCGAAACGTTACCTCGACGCCATGAAGACGGTCATACCATACTATGCCAAGCGGGTTCAGGCAACCTTTATTTAAGAGGTATGTGGTTAACGATTTGTAATAAAACTCACCGGTAGTTGAAGATCTTTTGTTCAGGTGTTAGGCTGTTTCCGCCGAAGGGCTTCATCAAGTTCGATGATAAAGGGAACGCGTCGTCCCCCACGATCACAGGTGGAAGCTGGAGCCCAGATGAAGTGTTCATGTCTACCAGGTCTGGTAGCCCAGAACTCTTGTTTGTGACGGCCTTCTGAAGAGGGGTGATTTGCCAGATGGCAGCGTCTCCCTTGGAGCCGGCTGTCCCGACATCGACATACAGGAACTTGCAACTAGCATCAACAAGTGCAAAAAGAAGGATACTATACGTTTTTTTGTAGTTATAGTAAACAGTTCCGGACTTTGCAGGTTTTATAATGGCGACGTGCTTCCCGTCGATGCCACCCACACAGTTTGGGAACTGCCACCGGTCGCTGAACTGCTGAGCCACCCGCAGCCAGGCGTCCGTTGACTTGGGTGCCGCCAGTACTTCGTCCTTCAGCATGTCGTAGATCACAGCGCACGTGCTGTGAATTATGTCATTCACAGCGCTGTGGCCGACCCGAAACTGTCGGCTCAGGGAGTGGTGGGATTCCCCTAAAAAACACAAATAAGAAATTACTGCGCATTCTGGCTAACGCTAAAGAAGCTCTAATTGCAACTACATTTATCTTTATATCGGGAAAGCTAATGGGGAGAGGATATGACCCTTAACTTATGGATGTTGCACAAGCACCCACCACTCAACCATGAACATTCAAGCTCCGAATGATGGCCTGAGTAAGGAATAAGTAAAGCTAAAATAAATATAAAAAAGAATGCTCTCTTTTAATTGTTATAGCTAATAAAAAAATTGTGTCCAAAATGACACGGATACATCTTCATTTTTTGCCGACAGATCAATGCTTTGATACCCTATGGACAACTGCTATTTTTGGTCGCTGCTGGAGGTAAGCTTGCCACGCCAGCTTTGAAGGGTCCTTATTGACTGTTTTCTTTTTCAACTTAGTCGGTTCTCGGTGCCTTCCCAGCATAATCGCAGCAGCACAAAGAAAATTGGTGACTGTTTTTAACAAACAGGTACTCACCAGATGCCAAGTATCGCAGTGTCAGCTGGAGACGGGTCTTCGCGCTCACAGGACGCCTCATATTCGTCGTTTGCCTCTGTATTCGCGGACGGACGCGGGCCAGTAGTTCAACGAAGATGTCATGGGGCACCCGAAGGAGTCTTCGATATTCCACGGGGTCGCTTTCTAGCAGCTCTTCGTACAATTGGTTCTGTATACCAAGTTCTTTCTTCTCCATCCAATCTTTCACCCAGAACCTTCTTTTAGTGGGTAGAACGTCGTCGTCGTCCGTTTCTAGCAGCGCTGCTGCCATAACGGCATACCGCCGCTTCATCTGCGCCTCCATTTATCCTGTTCTTAACTACGGCGCTCGCGCTCCTTTCAGCGTGCTCCGAACGTTGTTGTTGAGAGTGCGACCGCTAAATTCGGCTGGTAACACTGATATCCCTCGCGACTCTTCGCCGTCCGTGTGGATGCTATAAAAAATACACTTCGTTTCAGCTTAAGTCCAGACGCAGCTGATGCTACAAGTGCGAGCATGTGGCCCTAAATAGTGCTTTCAGTGCACGAGAGCGCGTGCTTGGCAGGGATGCTGAAAGCCCGGAGCTCGCGCTTGTAGCTTCGGCTGCGTCTGGACTTAAGCTGAAACGAAGAAGCCGAGAATGGAGTTTCCCGGGTCGCTGACGTCACGACATCCGTCCGCGGAGTTCTCCGTCGCGCGGAGGAGCGAGGACGGAGTATTCTGGGTTGCTGGCCTCACGACATCCGTCCGCGGAGTTCTCCTTCGTGTGGATACCCCTATACATGATCGGCTTCGCGAGCACAATAAAAACGTGCAAAAAGAACGGTGGCTATTTTGACTGGCATTGCAGGACATGCGGTTGTACCCTACAGTTGGATGAACGCGTAAAAATTTGGAAATGCAAGTCAGCGTTAACACGCGAAATCGTAGAAGCCGAGCACATTGATTATTTAGGAGACATGTGTGTTGCTATGCCGTCGATTGCGTTATCGGAGAAGGAATTGTTTTTCGTGAGAACGACATAATGTTATTTTCGAATTATTATCTGTGATGGTCGTTTTCCTTTGCTTTTGCCGTTTTGTTTGTTGTCATTGTGACGATGGGTTGAGACTATAAATACCGGAACACGTATTCAATAAAATTCAGCTGTAAGTTGCGCCCTGTTGTATCCTGCTCTCTTCTTTTGTCCTCGTCCTTGCTGCGCACAAGATTGAAAAAGATGTCAAACCAACTCGCCCAAGCAATCACTTATTTTTGCTTGCGGTTTTGCCGTTTGGAGACATCGCAGCGCAAAGTGGCTTTCGTTCTGAACTGATCTTTGCCCCGTGTTTGATGTCATTTGTGGCCAATAAAGTGTCATGCCAAAATAATGTTTAATCGCGCTGCAAATGCAGTGCGAGCCGCCCTGCCAGCCCACTTCATAAGCCTATCCAGAACATGCTGAATTGGCGCACTCTCGAGTCGCCGACAAGGAGTGCGCATGCCGTGAACGCTCGCTGAGCCCTGTAGATTACGGCCACTCAAGCGACCAAGGACATCACGAAGGAGGTTATTTTTGGCTTGCCTTTTGTAATTTTGTTTAGCCTATAACTTTTAAAATAAAGCAAAATTCGAGAAAGGAAAAGTCTTATTAAGTTACTACGTTCAGTGCACTCAGGTTCGGTGCAAACTAAACACCAGTAAAAAAAGTCCTTTCAGGGTCCGTTTAAACCAACACCATGGAAGTTATTCGTCTGTATTCTTATACAATAAATGAAACAAAAATAACCCAAAGAAAGACGACCTAGGGAGGGTTTCGCAAATGCGCTTGAAGTGCGCTTTCGATAGCGCACTTCACAAAAAGGGTTTTTTAGACCCTCATCCTGAGCTGCAGATCTGATCAACGATGACTGGCTGCTTGTTGCCTTACAGCCAGGCCCAGTCACAGCTTTTTGGACATAACACCCTCCATAAGTTGTCCACGAGTAGAGTAACGTTAAAACTGGAAATTTTAAATCTCTGCACGATGGTGGACAAAACAGAACCTACGCGAATGGAAAGCAGAAACCTTTAAACAAATATATATATATATATATATATGTGTGTGTGTGTGTGTGTCTGTGTATATCCTGGAGTAAAGAGAAAAGGCACTCTCATTCGTCATCGCTATCATATGGAGTTCAATATTTGCACCTTTCGTGGTGTCGGAACATGGCGGGTAGCATGCAACAGTTTATTTACAGGCACTGGTTGTCTTGGAGAAATTGCTCGTGAACCTGGTGACGACTTCCCGTTTTTATTTTCTGCAAAACTTAATGTGATTGACTGCAAGGACGAGGACGACGCACGAGGAAATATTAGGGACAAGAATTCTCCCCGTCAGGGACATAATGAACGGCACTTTTTTTAACTTCTCAACCCCCAATTTCAGCCACCGTTCAAAAGATGGCGCAAGTAGCCAGTCTAGGTAAAACTAGACTCCTTTACATCCTTCCAAAACCTGGCCATAATCTTCTGAAACGCTGCAGGAGCAGACGCCAATCCGAAACAGACTCTCTTGAACCAAAAAGGTTCTTCATTGGTAATAAACGCAGTCAAGTTGCGACTTGCAGGGTTAAGGCGAACTTGGTGGTACGCAGACGCCATATCTAACTTTCAAAAATGAGACGCTCCTCTCAAGGAGTTTAAAAGCTCATCTATGTGGGGTAATGGAACCAAATCTATCACCACAGCCTGGTTTGGTGCCTGCAAATCTACACACTTGCGGATACATCCATCTGGTTTGTTTAAGACTACAATGGGAGAGACCCACTCCGAGGCATCGATACGCTCGATAACGCCGTGACGAAGATTTCTTCTGATATCACGTCACGTAAAGTAACGGGAAGACAACAAAGCTTTGATTGACTATGTGCTACATTGTGCCGCACATTGATTGTATGTGTTTGGTTCCGAACAAAACCCCACTCCGAACTGAACAAATCTTCAAACTCTTCAAATCCAAGAGGGAGCTAAGACGTGTCACGTACAGATGAACTTGATGACGTTGAAGTGCCCTGAAGACAGTTGTTAATATGGACACTTTTATTCATGCCGTTATCGTTTGTTTTTGGGAACATTGTAGCCTGAACTTGCCGAAAACATGTGGACAAGGACTTCAAACACATTAAGAATCGTGTGATTCCAGGTGAATGACAGTTGTGGCCGGGAAACATGGCCACTTAAAAAAAGATGAAGAAAAATTAACGCCAGGCGCACCCTATGAGGCTAGTTGTGGCTGCTGACCGATCTGTCCACGATTGGAACTAATGAAGTAACGGTACAAAGGAACGTCAGGCGGCCTTGCGTCTTGTCGTCCGTTGTCAGCTGCTTCGATAGAGGCACAGTCGTAGTCAGCACCTGGCAATATCATTTTTAATTATCTTACTGCATCGATGGCAAGGGGCGCCCAGAATAAATCACATAACATTTAAGAGGTGCCAACCTGTCCCTAAATGTAACCTGGCCGGTGAAACATCCAATTATTGGAATTGTACCTTAGATATACTGTACAAGCCACCTTGCTTGTGAATGCAACTTAATATTTCCCTTCGGATCGACTTTATGAAATGTCTTGTCGTCCAAGATGGACACATGCAAGCCCGTGTGAATTAGTAGATGCACTGGTATGCCATTTACCTTTACTTCCGCGATGAATGCATTCAGTCGGCTGCGGTTAAATGACCTGCGCTGCGTGGCTTGAAAGAGGAAGGAATCGTCAACTGCAGCCACGCTGTACTGAACTATGCAGTAACCTCCCTGTCCAGCGAATGTCTCTTCTGGAGCGAAACTACTTCTTGGGGACTGGTTGGCGTACAGGCGCCCTTGGCTTTTACCTCGACCCTTGCAGGAAACAGTTCTTGGCGCCGGTGAAACACAAAACATGTTGCCGGGGAACAACGACTCCGACAGACCACTCCGAAATGACCTGTCTTACCGCATGCGACGCACTGCACGTGCAGCGCGGGGCGGGTGTATCGGCTCTGATGTACCACCCCTGGATCTGGCTTATCAGTTAGCCTTAGAGTTCGCACAACTTGCGCAAAGGACTGAGCAGCTTCACTTATCAGCGGCCATCAGTCCTAAGAAAATGGCAGCTCCAGTTCAGGAAGTTGCGGCGCGAGCGACATTTTATTCTCATTTGCCCGTGCTCGCATATCAAGATAAGGGCCATGGTCATCAGAGTTTTCCAGGCGTGAAGACGGTCCTCCCGGATCTGCACTTTGGCTCCGACATCACTACACACAACAACGGGCTCTTCCAAGGATGCCCCGGGGCCAGCCGACCTCCAGTCACGTGCCAAGGTTTACGGCGGGACACGTCGTCCACAAGGCCTCCACCCACCTTCTTCACGGGTGGGGACACGAGGAGACGTTACAGAGTCGGTATGCTAGTTTTGTGTCAGACGCAACCATGTACGAGAGCTGTGCCTCGCGCTGCACGCGCCGTGCTTTGCATGTGGCAAGATAGGTCATTCCGAAGTGGCCTGTCGCAGTCGAGAAATTCGTCGCACAGAGAGGTGAATGCAGCTTACACTAAAGCCTGACTGCAGTTGGCGATTCTTTCCCCGCCCAAGCCACGCAAGCAGCTAATTTGAACGCAGCCGACTGAATGCATTCATCGCGGACGTAAAGGTAAATGGATTACAATAGACCAATCTCACTGGCTAGTTTATTACGCCAATGCTGCCGCAATGCATCGAGGAAACTTTAGTCTTTCTGCACGTGCGACAACCTCGCTGGAGCTCCGCGCGAGTGGACGAAGAGACTGCACAAGCCCTTGCATGCATGGCTGTCTGCCTCCTGTGAACTGAAGTTATGGCGGCGCCACGCAACCGCCGAACGCTTAGTGAGATCGGTCTATTGCATCTACTAATTGGCATGGGCTCGCATGGGTCCGTCGTCCATCTTGGACGAGAAGACATATCAGATTGCCGATTCGTAGGGAAATATTAGGTTGCATCCGCCAGCAAGGACGCTTGTACATTATATGCAAGGTACAGTTCCGATAATTGGATGTTTCACCGACCGGGTTACATTCAAGGACATGTTTGCACCTCTAAAGTTTTATTTCATCCCTTCTGGGCACCCGTTGCTTGGCATCGATGCAGTAAGAGATTTGAAAATGACATTGCCAGGGGCTGACCATGAGTGTACCAATATCACTGCAGCTGACAACGGAGGACGGGACGTAAGGCCGGCTGCCGTTCCCTTGTATCCCCACTTCATTAGTTTGTCTCGTGGACAGAGCGTTTAGCAGCCTCAACTAGTCTCATCGCATGCTCCTGGCGTAACTTTTTCTTCGTCTTCTTCGGGTGGCAATGTTTCCCGGCCAAAACTGTAATCGAACTTGAATCAAACAATTTCTAAAGTGTTTAAACACCCCGTCCACATGTTTTCGGCAAGTTCAGGTGTCAATGTTCACAAAACAAACGATGACAGAAATAAACGTATATGTAATGAAAAGTTTCATGAGAGCACTACAACTTCATCAAGTTCGTCTGTACGTGACACGTCTGAGCTAACTCTCGGCTTTGAAGAGTTTGAACATTTCTTTTGTTCGGAGATGTGTTTTGTCCGGAACCAAACAGATACAACCAAAGTGTGGCACTATGTACCACCTGATCAATCAAAGCTTTGTTGTCGCCCCATCACTTGACGTCACGCGGTATTAGAAGAAATATTCAAGTTAGAAAGTCAAGGTTTTATCAAGCGTATCAATGCATTGGAGTGGGTCTCCCCCATTGTAGTCTTAGAGAAACCAGATGGAGGTATCCGCATATGTAGATTTGTAGGAACAAAACCAGGCTGTAATAAGAGATTCGTTTCCATTACCGCATATAGATGCACTTTTAAACTCCTTGAGGGAGCGTCTCAATTTTCAAAGATACAACTGGCGTCTGCCTACCACCAAGTTTGGCTTAACCCTGCAAGTCGCGACTTGACTGCGCTTATCACCAGTGCTAGGACGTTTTCGGTTTACGAGGGTCTGCTTCGGATTGGCGTCTGCGCCTGAGGCGTTTCAGATGCTTTATGGTTAAGGATTTGGAAGGATGTACAGGTGTCTAGTTTTGCCTAGACGACATCATAGTATATGGAAAATTTCAGAAAGAGCACGATGAAAATCTCCATAGTGTCTCGTCTCGTATATCCCAGGCGGGAATGAAGTTGAACCACAAGGCAGTGCTCAATATCCATGAGCTCTCGTTTTCGGGGTATCGACTATCCACGGGAGGAATAGCATCCCTCGCCTTTAAGGGGGATGTCATCTTGACCGTTGAGGCTCCGTCAGGTTCATCAAAGCTAGAACCATTTCTGGGGCTCGTAGAATATTTCAGTAAGTTTGTCCACAATCCGGTCCTGGACACGTTTGGAGTCCAGGCCTTCCAAGAATACCTCGCATAAACGTTCTTCAAGTGCCATGCCACACTCACAAAATGCTTTCTGATGTCGGAGAGCAGTCAAGAACTTTGCAACCGTTTCGACAGGCTGGTGTGTTCTGGCTCGCATTATCTTGCGTTCGAGCGCTATGGAACCAGAAAACTCAAAGTGTTTCTCCAACGCTCCCAGAAACGCGGAGAACCTCATCAACCGTCTAGCTCAATGGCACTTTATTTAAACGAAACGCGCAAAATATGCGTGGTCCTCAACTCCTAACATCTAAAACAAGATTTGTTTTTTTGCGTCGTGGCTCGATTTCGTCGAGTTTGGTAGCTCCGAGAAACGATATGAATACTTCCTTCCACGATGGCTAATCCTAAACCAAAGCGCCGGGAACAGGAAGAAGTAGAGGAGGTGTAGGTATTGCCGCCGCATTTACAAACGTTGCTTGTTGAGACATATCAGCGTAGGAGTCGAATCCCAGTAAATACAAAAAAGCTTCAAACGCTAGGAGAAACCAGATGAACCTTTCTCAAAAGGTCATGTCACCATTGAAGAGAAACCATAACTGGCAGAAGCTAAACAAAATGCCAAAATTACAAATCAAAATGCCTACATGGAAATTCGCGCAGGTACTACCATCATGTAACCGGGGTGCGAAGATCTCTACCGTGACTAACTATATTATCGTTTTTTTTTTTGCAAAAATCCCATCGCCACCGTCATGTTGTATAGCGGCAGTAGAGGGCACTCACGCTGTCACTGGCAGCCCGGGGCGGATGCGGCCGCCAATGGTCCAGGCCGGCAACGGCTGAGCCCATGTGGGAATTTCGAGGCCGTGAAAGAACACCCGTTCAGACAGCGGGGTGGTCAAGCAGGGTCTGAGGCCGCGCGCGTTCGGGTTTATTCACGCGTGTCAAGAACCATCGTATTGCAGTGCATTTATCTTAAGCACTTCGCGTTTTACAGACCTCTACAGGCCCAAGCTTCAGCCAGGCCTGAACTGCCCTATCTTTTTGCAGACATCGGAATGTCTTCATCTACGGCTGGCTACGGAAGGAAAAAGATCTATGGAAGGAAAGAGATCGGGCGTCCGGGTTTCACGAGTATTGGGCTCGGAGTGCGTGGAGCTGCCGAGTCTACATGATTGTTCCTATAGCCTGTTGCAACCTAAGAATGGAGGGCGAGGGTAAGCGGGCCGGGAGGAGGAAGCAGACAAACGCTAAAGAGAGAAGGAGGATTCCTTCTCTCTTCGCAAGCGTTCCATCTGCTTCCTCCTCCCCGGCCCGTCTTACCCTCGCCCTTCGTTCTTAGCTTGCAACGGATTATAGGTTGGTGACAATGTGCTTGCCTCTAGGAATTTGAGAAGTTAATGCCTTCAAGGCGAAGTTCAATTCGGACGCTAATCATTTAGATAAAGTTGACGCTTCTCAACTACCTGCTGTGCTTAGTTCTGGAGCATTGTTGTGTCTTGGAAAACTTTTTTGACGCAACTTTCGAATTTGTTTCAGCATGGTAGCTACCCTTGTCTACAGCTATTGAAGGAGGCAATCCGACATGTGAGGTAAATGCAATTAAAATTTAAATATTGCTTTATATACCGGCAACATCTGCCCTGTTCGACATTTCCCATAGGATTCGTTTGAGCCAAAGGTGAGCTCAGCATTAGAAAAGCTGTCTGGGAAAGGTTTTTGCTGCAGTTTTCAAGTTCTTTTGAGTGAAGTGTACAATAATACGCCTAGAGCGCAAGTTTAATGCGGAGTTTGTTTTGAATACGTATTTTTTTATTATTTATTCAAAAGTTTCTGTAGATAGAGTTCTGATAGATTATCAAACTACAGTTTAACTGTTCCGAGAGTTGAGATAAATCTCTCAAAGCTAAGAAAAGAGAATCTCCTGGACCTTGATGGATGACATGATATTTTTATTCCAAAAGCTGTTAGAAAGTTATAGATTATTTTTTTTATTGGAAAAAAATACCGATGAAAGTAAAATACAAAATCTGTTGGATGGTATCGCGGAAAGAAAAACTCGCGAGGCGCATGAGTTGCTTATGCAACAGACTCGTGAAGCTGATTAGCGCTATCAACAAGCGACTCGAGATGCAGAGGAGTGAAAGGTTAGAGATGTAAAGAAAGAGAGAGAGATGAAACTTACACGCGGCTCGTGGGGCCGCAGAACAGGAAAGGCAAGTGGACTTTAGACGAAAAGAGCAAGTTCTCAGGAGGTTTGAACTTCAGCACATTGTTTTGAGCAATATTACTAATAATTGTGCCAGCGGATAGCAAACTCTTCAGACGCGCGAGTTAAGGCAGTCGTTTAAGATTGAAAACGTCATCTGATCGTTTGTAATTCATTTTATCAAGTCTGTCAACACATGTTCTTTCCGAAGGAGTCGTGGCTATTTCGACTTCAGGCACTGTTGCCTTGCAAAGTTGGAGAAGTTTACGCTAGACTAGAAAAAAGTTGCCATTTTCAGACCATGACCTTGTGATGGCGAGCCTACATAAATGTTACAGGTCGTGCACGAAGGCCTTCCACCTCAAGTTAAAAAAAATGAAAAATAGAACCAAATCAGTTCTAATCTGGTTTCGCTTACACGTGGCGAGTCTACATGGTAAAATGGCAGAAGGGCAACGATATTTTCGGAGATTACGATAAAGTGTTCGAGATGTTCTGCTTAAAACAGTTCTTCCGGCGTATGCCGTTTTCTAAGATGGATTGGGTTCAATGAAAAATCCGATGTGACAACTCCTGAAAAAGCTGCGGCGCTTGCCGACAGATACGAGTTGCAACATCAGCTGAGCGACGACGGTAAGCTTTCTATACCAGAAAACTCAAAAGAAAACTGCGAAAAGAAGTTCGAAACGCATATTTGCAAAGTTCAAAAGTCCACAAAATCAAGATGCTAACATCAACCAGACGGCTACCAGAAGTTGTGAACCACGAAAACCAATCTCATGTTACATTGGTCATCGGCCAGGCCACATTTCACTGATGTTCCTAAATAAAAGCACAAATTGAAACAAAGTTTCCTCAGGCTCTGAAATAAAAATATAAGAGTACTCTGTTCTAACTTATAGCTATGAAATCATCGAGCTAATAAAATAACCCTTGATTACGATAGGAGCAGTGTTGCAGTGTGTACATAAATGTAATTTGTTCACAAACTCAACTGAAGTCGCTACGACAGACCACCAGCGATGTCTTGAGAAACATACGTTCAATCCTGCCACGTTAGACAGAGGATACCAGATACCTACAGGCTGCGACTGCCGGCAGGAGCGAAGATTGTAGTTGAAAATAAAGTTTTCCTTTGGATGACTTAAGAATATAAAGAATTTGTTTATATGTAGAGAATTCGAGGTACAATGGTTTCACTTGTAGTACAGTACAACTAAATCCAGCGTATTTGCAGAGCAGTGTACATAGAGGCTTAAAAATATCTCCTAAGGTGCTCGTTTAAACGACAATCGCATTATGCTTCTGAAAAAGAAAACGTTACATATGGAAACTATGGGAAGTAGGGTCGTTCTCTTCTTAATTTTGCAGTGTATTGACGCACCGCGGGACAACCTCGAAGTTTTCATCTGTCTATCGATCACAAATTGTGGTCGATGAAATAGCACCATTCATTCGGAGCGCTTTATTCATGATCATTGTCAGCGTCATAACGGGTGCTCGAGAACGAATGCGTGGGAGTAGAGCAGGAACAAAGTGAGGGCTTGACGGCTCTATTTATTTTTGGTCTGGTGCTGTGTTTTTTGTTTTCTTGTTTTCTGTTCTTTCATGTGTTCAGGATGCCCGTCAGCCGCGGCGTTCCTGATGAATTTCATCGGCCTGTTGGAAGCTGGCAGTCCTGAAAGAGACTACCCTGCCGTTGAGTAAGTGTTTAGCTTCCAAACCCGGCGAGGCCGTGCTTCATCTAGGGCACATTCACTGGAACGGTCCGCAACCCATAGCTCTCTGGAGAATTTCTCGGAGACCCAGAGCCAAGGCTCTCGAATATCATCTGAAGTAACCAACGTCAACGGGTCTTCGTATTCCTCTTTCTCCAACATCAAGAGAGGCTTCTGCGGCGACATAAACCTCCGAACCAATGAAAGTGGCCGACGGAACTCATCTTCATCGAAGGCAGCAACCAGCACCAATCACACAAGGATCCCGGCGGTGATGCAAGAGCGTCAAGTCCCACGGCTATAAAAAGGGGACCAGTGGAAACGTTCGACGGAGACAGAATGTGACTTATCACCGGACGCTACAATCATCTAATCTTTCCGCCTTAGAACATCGTCATCCATATAGCTCCAACCCTGTCTCTTCCCTATGCGTACCGAAGCCTTTAAAACGGCAAGGAAGTCTTGTACTTATCTGGCGAAACCTATTTCGGCCGAGTCGGTGCAAGCTACAGCACGCGACACGCACCGTTTTATTGGCACAAATGTAGCACAACGTACTCTCGCAATGATGTCAACACAACAGGTACAATGGCCTAGAATGGGGTAGTGGGCTCCCCGATCCCGCTTGCCGAGGCAATTTATATCTAAATTCAGCGCTGGCACTCCGGCCGACTCTCCGTGAAGCTTCCCCGCGCGCTTATGCGATCGCGTGCGTGTTACCGCGTGCATCATTTGCGTTTTCTTCGTGAGATAGCTGTAAAGATTGACATATATCGTAGGAACTGCGTCGGCCGAAATTATTGGTTTTCGACGTGGAACGCGTTCCTCTTCAGCATTGATAACATGCCCGTAAATATGTATCAGGTACTGTGGTTCAAAATATATTTCGCACACTGCAGGGGTATCATTCAACATCGTGTCCGCTCGATGAACGTTCTTATTCCTCAATCTTCGCCGCCCCTCGTCTTCTTGCTATCAAAACAAAGACACTTTGACGCGTCCTTCACTTAAGCGTATCCTGTTCTATAGCCGGTTTTAAAACAGTGGTTTTGACGGCGAATACTCATTCTTGTATCTGAGTCAAAGAAAAAGCCAGCAAAACAACAATAATCACAGTGGCCACATGGCAAAAATAAACATACTAGCACACGCAAACTACAGTCACTCACTCAATGCCAACGCCGAAACCTAACGGAGACACAGCGGCCACTCACCGCCAGAGTGGATTTCAAGAAGAAGCGCGCGAATCCTGTCCGGCCGTAGGGTGGGCGTGGCCGTGATGCAGGACGCTTCAGGAGGAGTTAACGGCAGTGCCCCTAGGTTTCAAATATAAATCGCCTCACTTCAAATCATGAGCGAGAGATGGCGGTGAGCTCGCAAACCCGTTCTAGGCAACAGTGCTACAGGTGCCGACGCCGTACCGTAGCAACGAACGGCGCTCAAATCTATTCACGCGCGGTCTTCAGTTCAGAAATGCCCCGCAACTCAGCCATCTCGCTGGCGTTTTGCGCGCGAAAAAAATCTGAAATAAAAATAAGAATTGCAAAAGAGCATAATGAAATCCATTCTTAGTGTTTTCAAAAAACGCCAAATGTGGTGCAGTATGGTCGTTGTTGTTTTGTACGCTATCTCAGGCAGCACACCAATGTTGGACCTACAGTGGGCCAACAATGGCAAACACTGGCTTCAGAGGTTGGTTCAACATTGGCATTCAGGCCAAGAGCAACCTATTCCAATGCTGGCCCAGCCATTGGTACCAACGTTGGGCCATCGTTCAACAAATGTTCCAGCCATCACTGGCACCTACGTTGGGCCATCGTTCAACCAATTTTCCAGCCATAATTGGCACCAACGTTGGGCCATCGTTCAACCAATGTTTTAGCCATCATTGGCTCCAATGTAAGGCCATCCTTTAACCAACGTTTCAGCCATCATTGGCACCATTGTTGGGCCATCGTTAAACCAATATTTCAGCCATCATTGACATCCACACTATGTCATTGGCTAAGCCAATTTTGGCTTTCACACTAATTCAATGGCTATGCCACCATTGGTATACAAGTTAATTCATTGAATAGGCCGTTATTGGCAGTCAAGCTAATTCATTTCCATGTCCCTGTGTTAATGCCACATCTTTAATGCTGCCTATGCAATGATAGCAATAAGTTTAAATCCTGGTTATTCCAAAATTGAGTTTTAAGAACCCTTGGCCTGTTGCGTATTACTAGCCCAATGCAAAAACTCATTCTGGGCACAAATGGCAAGGTCCTCCTATGCTTTGTCTATGCACCTATTTTATCTGGCGTGCAAATGACTAATTTAGGATCAATTAATACTTTTTTCGGAACTTTTATTGAAAGGGGCTAGGAAAGAGGCTCAGTGGGGAGCCTATGCCTGGTCCATGGGAGGGTCCAGGGGAAGGTCCTGGGGAGGGTCTTGGGGCGAGTCCTGGGGATGGGGAGCCATTACGGCTTCTGAACGCTTCTTCCTGCCGCCTCCCTTGTCGCAAGACCCTGGCAGCCATTTCACCACCTTTTTTAAGCTGCCGATTCTTCAATTTTTAGCTTCGCACTGATGGCATCTACGAAAAGATCCAAAACTCAAAGATCAACGCTTTCAAACCCACATTGGTCTTGGTAAAATAAACTCTCAAGCAGCAGGTTGTGAATGGGCCAAGGCTCTACATCACTTTACATGTTTCTGTAGCATCGCGATGTTCTGAAGAGCTTGACTCACAATGTACTAAACGTTCTCCCACAACCTCAACCAAGTCGTCGTGAAGTCAAGAATGACTGGCTACCGAGAGCTCTTTCTCAACTATGCAACTGAATATATCATGCATAAGCAAATAAACAGACGCGATCAAGCCACGAAAGGAAGTGCTGGCTCACTTGCTCTAGCAGAAACCTAGCCGCGGCATCCCTCCGCTTAAATGCTTGCTGGGTGGTTTCATTTGAAATCGAACACGCTTGTCGAAGTGGGTCTTTCGATTTTTTTTAAAAATATATGTAATTGCCTTATTTCTGGAAAGAACAAAACCGCTTTTCACAATTTTTAAAAAAATATTTCGCTTCACAAAAAATATTGAGTGGAGCAGGGTGAAAATCTGTTTTTTACTCCATGATTTTTCTACCCAGTTCTGTGCGCTGGTATAAATACGGAAAGCATACAAAACTCGCAGTAATTTTTTGTGATCTTGTATGTTACTTCGACTATTTTTTAGTGTAAAGGAAAAAAAACTTTTTGTCTTTTTGTTTATTAAGGTAAAAAATGACAAACATCGTCTCTTTGACAATCTGGTGACATCTTCAGAGCCTTGTAACTCATGAGTTATTATATTTGTCGCTTACCAAATACTATGCGGGTGTAGCCCTATACATGGGCTATCGACGGGCATAAGTTTTGTTTGTTTTATTTTCACTGAATTTTTTACATAAAATTTGAAATATCGTCGAAAATGAAATTAACCGATATTTTGAACCCACTTTATCGAAAAAGGCCATTTTTTATTTCGTTCAATTTTTTTATTATGGCTGCCAATCATATCAACTTTCAATTGGCTTGATGCGATTTCCCCTTTTTGTTGTATCTTATCTAGAAGTGATCGAAATCGCTCCCAGGTGACAATCCGGTGACATCTTCAGAGCCTTGTAACTCATGAGTTATTATATTTGTCGCTTACCTAATACTATGCGGGTGTAGCCCTATATATGGGCTATCGACGGGCATAAGTTTATTTTATTTTATTTTTACGGCATTTTTTATATAAAATTTGAAATATCGTCGAAAATGAAATTAACCGATATTTTGAACCCACTTTATCCAAAAAGGCCATTTTTTATTTCGTTCAATTTGTTTTTTATTATTGCTGCCGATCATATGAACTTTCAATTGGCTTGACACGATTTCCCCCTTTTTTGTTGTATCTTCTCTAGAAGTGATCGAAATCGCACCCATGTTCTCAGAACGACCAAACGCAGTTTCCGCAGGTCGACTTCGCTGCAAAGGCTATACTGCTTATTTGTGTGTTCAAATGCAGCGGGTAAATTCATTTTGATAGAGAACACTCCTCCTTGGCTACATATTGTATTTTCTTAATTTTTTAATGTTGGAAACTGACATTCCTTAGTCTGATAGTTAGCGGTGCAGCGGATGTTCCATTATCCGATGTCTAAAGCCAGGGCACAAAAGGCGGAGAAAACGGAACGAGATCTTCATGTAGCCATACCGGGGTCTTATATCTGTTTGTGCTAAAAACAGCTTCTAAGGCACGTACAGCACGCCCGGCCCTTCGCCGTTACACCTAGGAAGCATCCGGCACGGGCGCCAATCCAGGATGTGTCTTGTCGCGTGCGATCAAATAACCATGTAATTGTCTGATCTTTATTGTCAGCGTGTATATCAAAAATATGTAATATCACATGCCCCTCTTTGAGAAGGAAAAGCAGTTTGCAGAAAAAAAGTGAGGAAAACGGACTGAGTTTACATGAAGCGAAGACAATTTTTTTACAGAACACAAACACCAATTAGCGATAAATAGTCACTTTTATTAGTTAACGCTAATATATTTAGGATGCACTTGTAAAACAATATGTTGTGCTTTAAATAGTCCAGTTCACGAGCAACGCAATATTGGAACTTTTTGACAACGGCATCGGCTTACCTCTGCGGAGACGATCGAGCGCGGGGGCGAACTGAACTTTGTACCGCACGTCGGATGCAGCCGAGAAGTTCAACAACGTGGTAAGTCGAGACGGACAGAACGAAAACTGGAGCCAAAGCGAGCGAGCGGTGAATCCGAGACGGTGGCCCTTCTGTTTGAATGGGTGTGTGCGGTTAAAAATAAAAGTGTTGGGTTTTGTTCAAGACTGATCGATATCTCTGATGCCAAGAAGCAATGATTCTCACATGCACAGAAGGCTGCGAAAGCAGTCACTTAATATCTCTGGAGACTTTTAGTTTCTCCACTTTGTCGCACCGAGCTTAATGCAAAGATTGTACAGCCTTCGGGAATATGAAAAAGCAATTTGACGATTTTATTTAAGGTGGCTACGGTCGATTTGCTTTGGCTAGGCACACATTGCTTTGGATTGGGAATAAATAAAGGTTTGTTCTATTTTCTCCTTCAAAATAGAGCGCATCCGGCCAAGGCGGACTTGGCACCTCTGCATAAACAGCATCGGCGAATGTGTCCTTCATATTGCCGGAGTCTGTACATCTCGTGTTCTCAATCGAAATGAACTTACCCGCTGCATTGGAACACAAAAATAAGCAGTATAGCCTTTGCAGCGAAGCCGACCTGCGGAAACTGCGTTTGGTCGTTCTGGGAATGTGGGTGCGATTTCGATCACCTCTAGAGAAGCTAGAACAAAAAAGAGGGAAATCTCATCAAGCCAACTGAAAGTTAATATGATCGGCAGCAATAATACAAAAAATTTAACGAAATAAAAAATGGCCTTTTTGGATAAAGTGGGTTCAAAATATCGGTTAATTTCATTTTCGACGATATTTCAAATTTTATATATAAAATTCCGTAAAAATAAAATAAAATAAACTTATGCCCGCCGATAGCCTCTATATAGGGCTACACCCGCATAGTATTTGGTAAGCAACAAATATAATAACTAATAATTTACAATGCTCTGAAGATGTCACCGGATTGTCACGTGGGAGCGATTTCGATCGCTTCTAGAGAAGATACAACAAAAAAGGGGGAAATCGCATCATGCCAATTGAAAGTTCATATGATTGGCAGCAATAAAAAAAATTGAACGAAATAACAAATGGCCTTTTTCGATAAAGTGGGTTCAAAATATCAGTTAATTTCCTTTTCGACGATATTTCAAATTTTATGTAAAAACTTCAGTGAAAATAAAACAAACAAAACTTATGCCCGTCGATAGTCCATGTGTAGGGCTACACCCGCATAGTATTTGGTAAGCGACAAATATAATAACTAATGAGTTACAAGGCTCTGAAGATGTCACCGGATTGTCAAAGAGATGAGGTTTGTAATTTTTCACCTCAATAAACAAAAATACAAAAGTTTTTTTTCTTTTGCTTCAAAAAATAGTCAAAGAAAAATACAAGATCGCAAAAAATTACTGCGAGTTTTGTATGCTTTCCGTTTTTATACCAGCGCACAGAACTGGGTAGAAAAATCATGGAGTAAAAAACAGATTTTCCCCTGCTCCACTCAATATTTTTGTGAAGCGAAATATTTTTTTACATAATTTTGAAAAGCGGTTTTGTTATTTCCAGAAATGGGGCAATCACATATATTTAAAAAAAAATCGAAAGACCCACCTTGACAAGCGTGTTCGATTTCAAGTGAAACCACCCTGCTGAAATGAATCGCTTTGGAGCTAGCATCTGGCACCCATGCGAATTATTTATTAACCCTGAATGCGTGCATTATAGAAGGTTGGACATTTTAAATTTATTTAAAGCGTCCCAAAACTCAAAATAACCTATTTATTACATGAAGGAAACGCGTAAAGAAGAAGTACTCGCACTTGATTTTGTAAACAGGCAGCAAAAGAGACACAAAATATTCTCTTCAAATCTCCTAGAAGTTTATTACACACAGCATGTTCCGTAGAGAAGTACAAACGTGCAAGCGATCTGCGAAAGGTAAAGAGGTACTGCTAAGGTTTTATACAACTGAAAAGATTGCAAAGCAAACAGAACCGGGTACTTCTAGGCCATATTGTCTGTTCTCCCGGCAGCTGGAAAAATATTTTCCCCTAAATTCTTCTGACAAACGCCTCTCATTGCCGGTGGCAATCAGTTCATCGAATGACGTTTCATTGACAGATCGTTTTACTGACACGCTGTTTCATCAGCAGATTGTTTTACAAAATATAATCATTAGCTTTTCTTTGGTAACAAGTTACCCCACATTGTCACCACAAATGGCATGTAGGGTGGGACATGTGGGTTAATGTTCTTCTAATGAGCCGTCGCAGAACGTCGCCGCGAAGCTACGTGGACGGGTCTGCCGGCCGGTGAAACACCCGCGAAAAAAGGAAATGGATGTTCTGCCGCCGGTACAATAGCCCGGGAAACAAATGCCAGCAGTTCCCCCATTGGGTCTCGTATAAAACGAATTGTTAAAACAACTATTTGAAGCTGTAGAGTAACGCCCTGGTATGGTTTCCGTCTCTTATGCGGCAGGACCCCGGTTTAATCGTCAGGGTGGGATTATTCCTTTTTTCAAGGCATTTCGCGATAGCTACGGTATTTCTTTTTTACAATTCACACAGAAAAAAAGTTAATGTTGTAAACGAAACTTCGCTGAATTAAATGGAATGAGAGTCCCTTTCGGGGGTGAATGGAGGACAGCGAGCCTTGGGCCGCCGGCGGGCCGCTGGGAAGCGGCGTGTACAGGTCGGACAATTGGGTTAATATTTTTCTAATGAGCAGCCGCAGTCTGTGATACACGCGCCGTCCGAGTGATACACGCGCCGTCAGAAACTGGCGTAATTTGTTTTCCCGGGCTATGTCCTCCATTCACCCCCGGGAAGGGCGCAGTGCCATACCATTTGACTCAGGAAAGTTTCGTCCACAGCATTCGTTTTTTTTCTTCTCAGTGTTAGTTATGAAAAAAAAAACAGTGTTGTAAATATTGTCAAATGCTTAAAAAATGTTCGAGAAAAAAAAATAAGCCCACACTGGTGGATTGAATCACGGTCCCGCTGTATGTGAGGCAGACACCTTACCTGTGAGCTACTCGACAGCTTCAAATAGCCGCTTTCACAATGTGTTTTATACGAGACTCGATAGGGGTCAACCGCCGGCATTCTTTCCCGGGATGCCGGCAGAATATCAACGTCCGCGAAAAATTTCCCCGCAGCGTGCGATTCGAATAGCGAGTGTCGGTGATATGTTAGTGTCGACGAAACGCGTCCATGAAACGCGTGTCCATGAAAAGTTGCTCTATGAAAGATGTTTTTACGAACAGCCGGGAGAACAAGAAAGTCAGTATTCTACCGGGAATTGCATGATTTCAAGGAGGTAATAGGAGGCGACTGTCCGTAGAATTTCGGCAAAATTATTGTCCCGGCTGCCGGAAGAATGGACACTGCCTAATTCTAAAATAATCTGGATGAGTACCCGTAGAACTGCGGTCACTCGTTGCCAACAGGCAGGTTGCCGTGCACTTACCAAAAAATTAGCGGACTTGAAAGATGTATTTCAAGATATTTGTCGATATGGGCACTGGAGAACAACCACGTACACACACAAACGAGATAGCAGGGCTCCGTGAAGATTCAACACGATGCGGTACAAGCTGTCATTTGCGGAACCAAACCACATCACGAGAATTTCTTGTGACTTCGAGGAAATCGGTTGTTGCCGATATACGCCTAAGACTTTTCAAACACTGAGCCACACAGGCCGCAGCTAAGAGTTCAGTCAGGGCCAGGAAAGGAATGCTGGTATGGGAAGCAGATGGTTTGCTGGAGAGGTGAGGAGGAAACATTCCCCTCCCTCCAGCATTTCGCCTGCATCCTGCTTCTTCAAGGTCCCCAGACGGGTGCGCCCACAAACGGCTTATCTTCGAGGGTCATCCGAACAATGAACACAGCGGGAGGATTTGTCAGGGGATACTTTATGAGTTCGTCCCAAAGTTGACAGTGCAGTGGATGCTATGTGAGTGGTCTACCAAGCAGTGTCCTTCAGGCGTCGCGTCCGAAAATTCGGGAGACAAGAAAAAGGAGCTCCCCGCTGCTAGAAGGACTACAAGACAACGCACGCTGCCTGCTAGGAAGGACTACAAGAAAACGCACGCTGCCTGCTAGACCTACGAGTCTGTTTATTTTGAAGTTGTTCACTAAATTTTCTTTGCGTGTGTGCTCTTTTATTACCTTAATATTTGCGTGTGTCTTCAAACATAACGAGGACGTTTAGTCTCCAAGATGTCCGTGCGTAGACTTTTCCCACAAGTAAGCGACCCCCCTAAAAGAGACCGACAACGATACCTCGTGCGGCCGGAACACCGTGCGTGCACGCGCACGTGTGGAACTCGGACGCCTGTGCGGTGACTGTGAACGGAACCTTAGCCTGTGGGATTACCCCAACCCACGCTGGAAGGAACATATTTAGTGGCCAGAGTGATGACTCTGGCCGCTCTTCCGCGGAAAACGAGCGACCAGATTGTGTGCGGAGCTAGCCTCGAACCAGGAGAAGTTTGTTCAGCACCGCCATGAAGGGCGCTGATGGTATGAGGTCCCTCTTCGGCGGCCGCGGTGGCGGTGGCGTAGTGTGCTCGCCTCTTTCATGGTGTGGTGGTGGCGGTGGTGTACTGCCAGTGGCTGGCCTCGTGTTTCGCTTTGGTGCTGTGTCGATCACAGCTGCCACCATCGTGAACGAAGGTGAGCCTTGATCCGAAAAAGAAGAAGAAATAGAACACAGATGTGTGAACTCTGGCGACTTGGGGCGGCGTGGCGGCGGTGAGGGATAACAAGAAGCGGTGAGCGAGGGAATGCGAGACCACTGCTGGGACCACTGATCTCCACTAGAGGGGGCTGGATGCCGCATTGAGCAAACAGGTATGAAGCCACCGGAAGTAAGTGGCTTGTCCCGGAAGTGAGCGCTTGGCAGGCTTTGTAACCCTTCCGAGTGCTGGTTCCGAAAGCGTCGAGGGCGTCAGATTTTCGCTTGTTCCCTCAAGAGAGCCTGCCTGTTCCGAAGTAAGAGCGCATGCAGACCCGAGAAGTATCATGGGAAGCCATTCAATGTAAACATTTTGATATTCTAGTTGATCACGTGTGACTATGTCCCACGTTCAAATGACTCATTCTCGGGATTTAATCCAGAACGGGAATATTAAAATCTAGTCAAAGACACAAAACGTATGGTCCAAAATATCGACTGTATGCACTAGGAAGCCCAGCGCACGCCCGACTTCCGGGACAAGCTTGAACTTCCGGTGGCTTCACTTGCGCCAGGCTCGGAGAGCAGCTAGAGCGCCATCCAGCCCCCTATAGTAGAGATCAGTGGCTGGGACAAACAACCGGAGCGGTAGGTTGGAAAGGGACCCGATACTTGGGAGCCATCTCTCTCCGTGCAAGTGAAGCGCTCGGTGCGCGGAACATCATGTGGTCGCCGTCATCACCTAAATGTTTCTTCCACCGTGCCCCAAACGCACCAGGTATTGTTAGGTTACTTTTATCTTCTTTCCTACCTATGGGTGTAGCTTGTTCAATCCTTCTGATGTGAACCAAAATCAGAAAGATAACAGAAATATGATTTGGTCATCGCATAGATTTTGCGATCATTGAAGGAATGCTAACACTTATCACGTTCCTCAGGTGATGAGAACGCGTCAAAATTCGCATCCTTCATACACGCATTTAAATACAGTACGCACCAGTAATATCTCTAACTTGATCACACGCATGGAATGCGCAAAAAGAAATCCGGGTTATGTTCGCAGACACAAATGCTAAGAAAGCAGCAATTGTAGTCGAAGTAAACAAAGACAACGCCGAACACGTTGATCACTACCACCGACGCCATGTTTTTCAGCAGACGGGCGGCTATGCTCAGGCACAATCTGATCTTTCTCTTGCCTGGTTTACCACATCATAGATGGTGCATAGCTCCAAGCATTATGAAATTTGTCTTAAAACTGCGAGTTGTGTTAGTTGGTACTTATGCATGGTCGAGAATAGGCCTAAAAACACGGACAAAGCACAACGGACACATGTCATGCGTGCTTCTTTCTTTCTCCGTGTTTTTAGACGTATTTTCTACCATGAAATGTGCCGATTTCCGTCGCACCGCCAATTATTCAACAAAATGTGGATCATAATATTTTTTTAACAAAATGTTTAAGAAACATTCGCGAGCAATTTATTGTTTATAATCACGGTGCTGGTGAGGTAGGCTCTTATCCAATTGGCGATTTGTATTTGGCTGACGTGCCACGGTACCGCGTATGCAACGCAGTGAAAATGCAGAGAGCTTTCGAAGGAAGACGGCATAAAAGGTTCCGCATTTTTTTTAATTTCTACAGCAAAAACATGTTTTGACAATTTTTGTGTTTTTGTTTTCTTTTCACACCCTTTACGACGTGCGAGGGATGAAATTTGAGTTAAAAATCGTGTCATGGTTCCTTTGATGCCCGTAGGAATGACTGGATAAGCCTTTTTTTCTGAAGGTGTGGGTCTCAACACCTTAGTTCTGAAATGAAGCGAACGCGCCAGTACAGCGCCCGTGCAACGTCTGATTCAATTGGACGCACCAGTTCCTGCACTGCTGATTTAGTTAAACTTGTTTAGGTGAATCGAAACGACATTATTAAACATAAAAAAACGAAATAAGCTCTGCGAAATATTTATCAGCTGCGCCAAGTAGTTCTGGCATGATTCGTTTGTCTGAGGAAGAAGTTCTGCCTTTAGGTTTTTAAGCGCGTAGGTCTAAATGAAATATTTAAAGCTTCTCTAAATTGCGCACGCATATGATTTAATTCAACAGAATAAGTTCAAAGTAAATAGTCAGGTTCGACGAGGAGCGGAACGTTTTTTTTCTTACTACGATTCTGAAAAATGTTTAATTTTTGACAGAAACAGGACACTTGTGATAGCCATTTCTTTAATGAAAGTAAATTCGACCTTAGGTGTGTTTTTTATCATATTTTTCAGGTTGGGCACGTTTTATTTGATTGAAGAAAGTTAGATTGATTAACAGTTTTTCTGAAATATTCAGAAACTCCCTCGGTTCGCCAGTAACCTGCCGCAAATCTGAAATAATATCTTCTTTCACATCTTTTTGTGGAGTCCTCAGATTCCAGATTGAACAACGCCATTCCAACTTTTAGAGCTGGGAACCGCTTTGTTGCTTCGCAGATCTGGAGTAACAGGCATAGAAAGAGTTACATGAATACCGGTGCTTACGTTAACCTTATATGCATAAACTGCGCTAAAAAAATCGAATTGTATGCCAGAAAATTGTACATGTATTATTATTTTTGTTCAAAAAAATAGTGGATAAGAAACGCTAGCGAGCTTCGGAAATGTACACTTATTATACTTTATATATAAAATGCGAGCCAAATTGAGAAATAAAGGTATATTATATATTAAATTTAATATAACATCCGACTACGAAATTAGACAAAACGGAAACACGTTTAAACTAGAAACATTTTAGCATATGCGTATTTCATGCTGGTAAAAGCAGGGCGAAACACATAAAGCATTAATTTAGGCGCGAGTCAAACGACTTTGCAAAAAACTTTGATTAAGAAACAACATCATTAAAATAAAACCTCTAATTCTACTTGGCGTGTCACTTAGTGTCGGCAATATTTTATTGATACCTATAAAGGGCTACACAAAATTACATTATATATATTAAGTCAGCAAAATCGGTCCTGAATAACATATAACACGGTTGTTTCTCAAGGGACGCTATTTCATAATAAATTCTTAGCTTTCAAAATACTTTGTTATTTTCAGTGATAATTTTTTAAATTATGCTCAAGAAAATTGGCAACTATTCAAAGACAAACTATATTAGCTTGTCGAACGTTACATCCCATGCACGACTATTGGAGCTGTTACTTGTTAACCGTGGTGAAACTACTCACTCCATTGCCTATAAAAAGTTGTTTAGAAAAGCTAGGAATGTAAATACATCGGGTGCTTGGTTAAACCATACTATATCCTCATCTCAATACAAAATTTTGCTAAAGGAGGGTAAGCAGATGAAATTTCTAAACACTATACCGAATATGTTAATAAGCAAACCTTGTTAATTTTTAGAATATTAACAATCAAATATCCTCTTCAGACATCAAGCTAGTTGACAGACGATGGACATATACCAATTGATGAGTGTGTCAATATTTTTACACTACTTTCTGATGTGTTCACTGTATCCAGGCCAATAAGTGTGACCTCTTTCGTAACTTGCAAGGTTTTCCCAGTTGATCCTATTGTAACAGACTTCAACGGGGTATTCGGCATTGTAGAATTACTCAAAAGGTCAGCTTTTGTGGAAAAGATAATATTTATAGCAAACTGTTCATCAACGGCAATTTATCTTCTGGAAAGTTCTTCACTAAACGTTTTCAGCAGTCCATCGAAACAGCAATGGCAACATCCAATTGAAAGTTTCAAGGTTATTCCTTTCCCAAAATCCTGCAGGTAATCGTCTCCACTAAATTAGAGCCCGACATCAATTGCCTGGATTTCCAGTAAAACCTCGAGCATATCACCTTCAACCACCTTATTCAATTCCTGACCTTCTGCAAATTATTCGCTAACGCACAGCATGGCTTCCGCAAAAATCTTTCATGTGAGACTCAGCTTCACTTTCTTAATAACGACTTGTTTAAAAATCTTAACTAATATCACATAATCGAATATTGTTTGAAGCCTCGTCACTGATGTAGATCCTTAAGTATTAATATGAATGGAATATTTTCATTGCCATTGCTCCCTAATTGATTTTGGTAGCAACACTGCTTCCTCTTTAACACCAGTTTCTTTCGGCGTTCAGTAGGAAATGTTTCCCAGGACCTTTGCTTTTTAATTTAAATGAACAACCTCTCTCTTAAAATCTCGTCACATATTCGACTTTTTGCTGACAATTGGCTTTTCTGCCAAGTAATAAATTTCCGAACGACACCATTTTTATTAATGATGATAATTACATAATTACTGACCATTGCGTACTTGGCAAATGTTTTTGAATGATCAAAAGAGCTCGCATGTATCCTTTACGCGCTCCTCTTCTCTGCCCACAACTACATTATCACTTAAGGCCTTTGAAATTCAGACTGCTACCCATTAAAATATCTATCGGTGCATTTAACTACTAACTTATCCCGGAATATTCATGTAGATAAAGCAATTTCCTCGGCGATTCAATCACTTGGTTATATCCATCGTAATTTTTAACCTTTGCCTTCTCACATAAAACGAATTCTTAATATAACTCTTGTTCCTTCTAAACTAAAATGTGCGTTATAAATGTGGCACCTTTACCAAACTGGACTAAATATTGAAATTGAAGCATTTCAAAATCGGGCTGCCCGCTTTATTTTTTCTGATTACTCCCGTTTTTTAACTGTTACTGCAAAATATTACAACTAACCCTTTCCGATCTTTACTTGTGTCGTAACCAGGGTGTCGAACCGGAACCGAACCGAACCGAAAACCGGAACCGAACCGTTATTTTTAGCCGTACCGGAACTGAACCGAACCGAAATCTTCGCCGCCATCTTGGAACTGAACCAAAAAAATATAACGGTAACCGGTTCAAAACGGTTCACGGTATTTTTTAAATCACAAGATGAGTGTTTGAGAGTAAAAGTTAGCAGTAGTATTTACGTGTAGGGATCAAATTGTCATACACCGAATTGCAATGTGTGAGAAATTGTGGGTTTTCATGGCGCTTTTGTATTGGCGCTACGATTAATCGTGTGTCATGTGGTCACCTGACATCATGGTGTCAAGACATGCTGTCAAATAATGTCACATCACGTGGCCCCGCGACGTAGTCGCATGACTCACCGCGTCAAGTCGACTTAAACTCAGAACGTCAATATAGTCCGCTGCAACTCAAGAAGGTAGGGCGAGGGAAAGGAAGGCCGGGGAGGAGGAAGCAGGCAGAACGCTGGAGGAAGGAGGAGGTTTTCCCCCTCTCTTCTCCAGCTTTCCGTCTGCCCCCCCCCCCGGCCTTCTTTCCCCTCGCCCTACCTTCATGAGTTGCAATGGACTAAATATGTATTAGCGTTGTCGAAACCGTGACGTCACGTGCCATCACGACTTCTTGCCGCGAGTCACGTGACATCGTGACGTACTCGATTGTAATGAGCCCGAGTCGAGTGCTCGGGTTCTTCACAATCTGCATCGCAAAACATTCCTGTTTGCTCTTGTTCAATAAAAGATAAGAATAGCCGAACTCTAACAATGTTTAAAGTTCAACCCATGCTTTATTCTTTGCCAACCCAAGCGCACGACTATGATGAACACTGGCGGTATACAACTAGCGTCAGATCACATCGTCGTCTAATAGCAAGTTGAGGAGGGGAAAGTTGTTTATTTTCTTTATTTTTCTGCGTCTGCCATTGAGCGGAGAGGAAAACTAATGGGTGTTTTTGCAAGCTGTCAACGTCAGGGATTACTTTTTAGCGGTGTTTGCTGAATGTACAAAAATTATTGCATGAACCATTTTACATGTACACATCATTGAGGCACCCAAACATGTTTTCGTTTTTGCTGAACTGTCTGAGAAAGTTTCCCCCAAGAATAGAAGCACTGAAAGGAATAAATATGGCTTATTAATCTGACGATAGATAGACCTACAAACGTGTACGGCAGGGATACCTGAAAAGAAAGAGTCTAGTGGCCTTTAAGGACAGCTGAACGTCGGCAGCCGCTCAAATTCTCACAGTCTTGTTTAAACTTCACAGTTGTTGAGTGCAAAATAAAAGAAATGGAGGATTACTGTTAACAAATGGCACAAATATAATTGTTGAATCGGGACCCCCAAACGGAGGTTAAATTAAAAGTATTCTCTGGAGGAGCATCGTCAAATGAAAAAAAGGGGGGAGGGTTAAAAACGTGCTGTGTTGTAAAGGTTCCTCTGCTCCGCATCCTCGGCACAGAGCAGTCGGTGTGATGCTGCAAAACTACTTCGTTTTAAAAATCAATCCTGCCAGAAAGCTCGTTTTCGTGGTGCCAGTCGCTCGCGCCGTTCCTCACGACGCTGCACCAAGCAAGAATAATTTTTGTTTCTGAATACATGGGTTGCATTGAGCGCGAATCTTCTGCAGCGTGCATTTTGCACCACGGGATATGATTTTCTCAGCAAAAAGAAATATCTGACCACTATAATTCGCTTCAGCTAAAGTCCAGACGCAGCCGATGATACAAGCGCGAGCATGCGGCCCTGAGCAGTGCCTGCAGTGCACGATCGCGCGTGTTTCACAGGGACGCTGAAAGCCCGGATCTCGCGTTTGGAGCATCGGCTTCGTCTGTAGTTAAGCTGAAACGAAGTATTGGCGACGTGAGTGATCGAAAGCGTCGCTGTGGTCGGCCCACCACAATGGGCCGATGACGTCAGCAAAATATTTCTCACCGACGCAAATAAGAGGAATGTAAGAACTTCATTTTTGACGGTGTTGACAGTGTTGCTTTGAGAGCGCTATGATTTCAGGCTTTCACTATGCTCATTACAAACACCATCGAACTTGTTCACAAGGTAATGACATCACGAAAGGTAACGAAATGAGGGCGCCACCGAAACACCTCGCCGCTAATAGCAAATAGTGCGATGATGTCACGTGCAAACCATGTTAAATAGTTCAGTTTTCTGGTGAAATATGAAGTTCTCAACAAAATACTCCGTTTTACTTTAAGTGTGAGCGTAGCAGAAGCGAAAAGAGCGAGCTCCGGGCTTTCAGCGTTCAAGTGCGCGCGCTCCTGCAGTGCAAGTGGTCAGGACCACATGCTCGCGTTTGTAGCATCGGCTGCATCTGGACTTGAAGGGTCCATGCAAAGCGTTTCTTGCCATTTTTTTATTTGCATCGTTTTTTTTGAACTAGTGACTGGGACTTTAGCAACACATTAATCATAAAATAAACAAGAAATCTGGTGTAGTTTGAACATAACAGGTAAAAGAGGATCAAAATTTTGCGCACATTTTTTTTTTGTTAATGACGTCTCTTGGTCTGAACCAACGTCCGGCCACTAAATGTTTGAGACTTGGTTTGTGAAGGTTAGTATTTCTCAAATTTTTTACCCAACAAGACGGAGTTTCGTCAAACGTGTTTACGTTAAAAACATGCATCTCTCTATATATATTTTTGCAGCAAGTCGTCTTATATGGTATTATTTAGAAGACTATCACTTATTATCTTTCTTTCTGCACATTCCGTGTATTTGCCAACAGATCTATAACGTGAGCACACAGTTATTTTTGGCCTACCCCGCGCCCGGTGTTTCACACTGCGAAACAGCGAACATAAAAACACGTTTCCGCAGACTCAACAGATGGCGTATTTTCGAATATCGTCCTGCCGTGTCGATATCAAGCGGTCGTGTGAACTTCATACAGTCATATTCATTGATGACAATAACAAACATTTTATTACTGCCTGCAGACTTGACAACATAAATAACGGGCCGATCAACCTAAAGATATACATCATAAGTAAATGCGCACCATAATAATCTTAAATATAATCTGCAAATCTTTTCCGGCTTTATCCTCAGAGGCACGTGCATAAATGATTTGGGAGAAACTTAAAGGGATACTGCAACGAAATTTTGGCGCTCATTTTTTGGTCTATATGTGTTCAAAAGAGCAGTATCACATGGAACATACCAATATCTTGTTAAAAAAGTCTCCTAAAGGAATTTTAAAACGAATTAAACGATTAGCAAAGAGCACCTGGTGGATGTCGCTAACGACCTCGTTTGTAATGCTCGTCTAGGAACCTTGACAGCTAGTGACGGAGGTTGTCTCGCCTCCGGCCACGACGAGAGAAGGGGGAAGGAGGAACTCCCCTCTTCCCGAGAATCCCTTTTGTGTGTCGCAGAAGTCGCTATTGTCCCCCTCCAAGATTATAGAAGATTAACGCGTCACTCAAAATTCGTACAAAAGCAGCCGCTTTGATGGCTGGAACGACTTGGCCATCCTCTCGACGTCAACCTCGCCGTAGCTTTGCTCGTCTCGAGACGACCTACGTCACGATATCGTTGGATGTCACGTGCTCTAAGCTGGGCCTTCTCCGAGCGCTTGCCAGAGTGGGCCGTTTATAGCGAAAAATACAGCCACCAGGATCAAAATACAAACGTGCGATTGTCATTTATGGATATTGTGGATCATATTCAAGCGACTTTTAAACACGACGGGAATATTTCAAATTTCGTTGAAGTATTCATTTAAACAATTTTTTTAAATAGGTCACGAAACGATTTTTTGACTTTTTTTCCTTTTTAGTTTTCCTCCTCAACTCATAAATCGTGCATTCTACCGAACAGTTCAATAAGACGGAAAGGAGGGACTCCTCTCGTGCTCGGACTCTCGTTTGTGTACCCGGAAACTGACGTTCTCCACCTAGAAGATTAGCCCGTCGCTCAAAACTCAGACAAAAGTTGCTCTTCCCACCCCGTTCACCCCGAAGCTGACAGTGCTGTGGAAGCTACGTGCTCCTTGGGCCAGCCACACTTTGCCACGTGATCACGCTCCCTCGAGCGTAGAGAATGGCGTCAGGTGATGAAAGGGAGGTGGCTAATTGGTCCGGCAAGCGCATAGCTTCCACCGCACCCTGAGGGGTCAAGGGAATAAATGAGGGCCTGGTGTTGTGTGACGTGCGTCTAGGTCGGGTGTCGCGCTTTGTGTACTGCGCATGTATCACAGTGAAAAGGCAGAGAGCTTTCGAAGGGAGAAGGTACGAAATAGTCCGCTGAGTTTCCGAATTTTTGTGCTGAAAATTAGCCTTTTGACTTTCTACTTTCTTTCTTTTGGCCCACCAAACAATGTGTTATTAGTAAAATCCCAACCTAAATTCCATTATCCCAGCCCTGATATCGTTTCATGGGCCCTTTAAGCTGATTTAAATAAATTGTGTTCCTGACGCATATTCAACTTCTCAAACATATAGAAGTCTCTTGCTTCTTTTATTTGATAAACAACAATATTATGTGTATGTGGGCTAGATGAAAACAAAGTCCACAGTGGCGCGTGGTAAAACTGTGATGACTTCGCACGCAGACCGTCAGAAAGTGACCAATTAAATAGCTGTAATGTCGAGTAGACTCATGGAAAAACTGCTTTGTTCTATTTAACAAAAGGAAATAGCAAAGGTGATGCTTATTTGCAAATTGAATTGACCGGCATATTGTCAAGAACAAACCTCGAATATGTTCACTTCGGTACGCGTTATTTTAGGCCAGATCCGATCCGAATACGAAGGTCACATTTTTTCTGCATGATTTTTCGCCTGCATCACGGTGCTGAGTGTAAACAATATTGGTCAGGAAAGCAAGCGTTGTGCTCGCCGATCAGTGTTTCTACAAAAGGTAGACTGAAAGGGTTTGTCCTAAAACATTCCTGAGATTTTTAAAATAATATTGCATTTTGCTCGGTTGCGTCATCCTCATATATATTGTGAAACGTATTCTATAATCTATAGATTTCACGATATATATGGAGCGCCCGTTTTATGATTTGATGCACTGTAATTAATTTCTAAGTGCAAGACAACTGCAGGATTCGACTTTCAATACTCCGACGCAAAGTTGTACGAATCACGCGTATTTTAGGCGACCTACCTGACTGATAACATTTATAATCAGTTAAAATATATGCAACTGGGGTAAAAAAATAGATTTTGAGTCCCCTTTTTGTCCTTGTCTTCAAGCGCCACCATGTCGCCAAATTCCCAGTACCAACTAGCCCAACAATCCGCATTGATTCATATCTATTAATCTAGCTTTTCATTTACTGTTTCATCAAAATACATAATGCAGGGTATTTTTGGTACCTTAAAATAAAAGTGGATTCTACGAAAAATAAAAAGCAACATAGTTACTCGTTTCACTCTTGAAATAGTGCCTATTGCCAAAGGGAATGCGGAAAACATATTTTCAGTTCTAGCGGTTCAAACTGGTTGGAACCGGTTCGAACCGGTTCGAACCGTTATTTTTTGCTGCCCGGAAATGAGCCGGAGCTGAACTGAAAGCCGTGAACCCGAACAGGAACCGAACCGATAAAAATGTTGGTTCGACACTCTGGTCGTAACATGCTCCTACTTTGCATCCTTTATAAAGTTTATTATTTTGGACCTTTTGAAAGAGTTCCTTCTTAACCCACCCACTTATATTTCTGCAATACTCGCACAATTATGCAAAAATTTTCGGACGAAGACTAGCTCCACAGCATCCTCCTTCCTGCTTTAGAGCTCATCTTCTGCCACAGTCGACAACGCTACCGGGGTCACACAAAGGCTGTGCGTGTAGTCATATCGGTAGTACCTGATAGATAAGGAGGCAAGGGGATTGCGAGATACAAATCCTGCCTGCCTTCATCCCTCCCTCCTTCCTTCCTCCCTCGCCCACTCCACTCCACTCCACTCCGCCCACTCCGCTCCACTCCGCTCCCTTCGCTCCACTCCGCTCCACTCGCTCCCTTCGCTCACTCACTCACTCACTCGCTCACTCGCTCACTCGCTCACTCGCTCGCTCGCTCGCTCGCTCGCTCGCTCGCTCGCTCGCTCACTCGCTCACTCGCTCACTCGCTCACTCGCTCACTCACTCACTCACTCACTCACTCACTCACTCACTCACTCACTCACTCACTCACTCACTCACTCACTCACTCACTCACTCACTCACTCACTCACTCACTCACTCACTCACTCACTCACTCACTCACTCACTCACCCACTCACCACTCACTCACTCACTCACTCACCACCACCACCACCACCACTCACTCACTCACTCACCACCACTCACTCACTCACTCACCTCACTCACTCACTCACTCACTCACTCACTCACTCACTCACTCACTCACTCACTCACTACACCACTCACTCACTCACTCACCACCACTCACTCACTCACTCACTCACTCGCTCACTCACTCACTCACTCACTCACTCACTCACTCACTCACCTCACTCACTCACTCACTCACTCACTCACTCACTCACTCACTCACTCACTCACTCACCTCACTCACTCACTCACCCACTCACTCACTCACTCACTCACCCACTCACTCACTCACCCACTCACTCACTCACTCACTCCACTCACCTCACTCACTCACTCACTCACTCACTCACTCACTCACTCACTCACTCACTCACTCACTCACTCACTCACTCACCCACCACTCACCACCACCACCACTCACCACCCACCACTCACTCACCACCACCACCACCCACCACCACCACCACCACTCACCACCACCACCCACCACCACTCACCACCACTCACCACCACCACCACCACTCACTCACCACCACTCACTCACTCACCCACTCACTCACCCACTCACCACTCACCCACTCACTCACCACTCACTCACCACCACCCACTCACTCACTCACTCACTCACCACCACCACCACCACTCACCACTCACTACACTCACTCACTCACTCACTCACTCACTCACTCACTCACTCACCACCACCACCACCACTCACCACCACCACCACCACCACCACCACTCACTCACTCACTCACTCACTCACCCACTCACCACCACTCACCACCACCCACTCACCACCACCACCACCACCACCACTCACCACCACTCACCCACCACCACTCACTCACCCACTCACTCACTCACTCACTCACTCCACCCACTCACTCACTCACTCACCACCACCACTCACTCACTCACTCACTCACCCACTCACTCACTCACTCACTCACTCACTCACCACTCACTCACTCACTCACTCACCTCACTCACTCACTCACCACTCACTCACTCACTCACTCACTCACTCACTCACTCACTCACTCACTCACTCACCCACTCACTCACTCACTCCACTCACCCACTCACTCACTCACTCACTCACTCACTCACTCACCCACTCACACACTCACTCACTCACTCACTCACTCACTCACTCACTCACTCACTCACTCACCCACCACTCACCACCACTCACTCACCCACTCACTCACCACCCACTCACCACCACCCACTCACTCACTCACTCCACTCACCCACTCACTCACCCACTCACTCACTCACCGCCCGCCCGCCCTCGCCCGCCCGCCTCACCTCGCCTCGCTCGCTCACCTCACCTCCCTCCCTCCCTCCCTCCCTCCCTCCCTCCCTCCCTCCCACACACACACACACACACACACACACACACACACACACACACACCACACACACACACACACACACTACACACACACACACACACACACACACACTCACTCACTCACTCACTCACTCACTCACTCACTCACTCACTCACCTCACTCACTCACTCACTCACTCACTCACTCACTCACTCACTCACTCACTCACCACCCACCCACTCCACTCCACTCACCCACCCACCCACCCACCCCACCCATCCACCTCCACTGCACTGCACTGCACTGCACTGCACTGCACTGCACTGCAGTGCAATCCACTCCACCCACTGCACTGCACTGCACTCACTCTACTCACTCACTCTTGCTCACTCTCACTCGCTCGCTCACTTACTCCAGTTCCCACCAATCACCCAACCATCCACCCACCCACTCACCCAACCATCCATCCACCCACACACCCACCCACTCACTTACTCACTCACTCACTCACTTACTCACCCACTCACTCACCCATTCACTCACGCACTTTTCCACTCACTCACCCATTCACTCACCCACTCTCCCACTCACTCACTCACTCACCCACTCCACCCACCCACCCACTCCACTTCACTGCACTCCATTGCACTCCACTGCACTCCACTGCACTGCACTCCACTCCACTCCACTGCACTCACCACTCACTTCACTCGCCTGCTCACTCACTCACCTAACTCCTCAATCGCTCGCTCCCTTACTCACTCACCCACCAACTCACCCAACCACAAACTCACCCAACCATCCACCCACCCACTCACTCACTCTCTCACTCACCCACCCACCCACTCACCCACTCACTCACCCATTTACTCACCCACTCACCTACCCATTCACTCACCCACTCAATCATTCACTCACCCACCCACCCAGCCACTCACCCACTCACCTACTCACCCACCTACTCACCCACACACCACTCACTCACCCACACACCCACTCACCCACCCACTCACGAAAAAGTCGATGGTACGTGTTGTAATAAAGGTGATAAGTTTTCTTGAGTACGATGGAAGATTGGAGTCATCGCGTTTTTTAAAACATCACCATCAATATTGACAACCTGTCGTTACTCCACATTTTGTTCCATTTTAAACTTAGTAATTGCTGCCCTGCTCTCAGAGCACGACCAGCCCGTGTCCCCCTTTACTTTTTCATTTTGTGTTTTTCCATGTGCTCCGAGTGTTATGCGCCCCTACGCTTCTTTGTCGAATTTCCCATAATGACTGAACCTCTGATTTCACGCAGAGTACCGCCTTGCCAAAAGACAGTCCTTGTATCATCACACCTTTCCCTATACCCCTTATCACTTCACATGTCTTATAGTTCGATGGTGCCTTGAGCTTCATATTAGGCTAATTAATTTTACCTTCTTTAATTATATGTATCTTAGTGCTACTCTAGAAATTCCTTTCCCTCATTAGGACGGACTCCCAGATATTTGTATTTTCCTACATGGAATGTCTTAAATCATCAGGTGTCCGCCCCTTTCGTCGTTAAAACCATTACTCCAAACCTTTCAATATTAAAACTTATGCCCAGGGTGTACCATTCTCTCAACATATTCCAGGCAGTTGCCGTAATGTACAGACTTCGGCAATATGAAAGACCCATTCACGATGCAATTTCAGCCGGCTAGGCTGAATTCGCTTCGAATTTGCCCAAATTGCTTGGCGTTAAAAAATAAATATTTATTTGTTCTATTTTTTCTTCAAAATAATGTGCAACCGGAAAAGTAACCTAAGCACTGCCGTTACAACAGCCTCAGCGAATGGGTGTTCCATATTGCGGGGGACTGTATCTAGTTATCTGCCATGAGATTTGTTTTTTTGCTTTACTTCTTGTTTAATTCGATGCTTCTCTAGTTCTATTTAAAAATGCCTATCAGATCTGTATACGTCTATCTTTCAGGTTAATTAAAGGCTATGTTCCATGAACTTCTAGATACGTCTTCTAATTGAGCTTCACATAGTTTCGGCTTAACCCCTCGTTCCTGAGCCTGTACTGGTTGGGATGCACGAAGTTTAATCTTAATTACTTTGTGGTCAGTTCCTCCACTCTAAAAAATTCCTGTGCGTCTACTTTCACGCACAATAGTCGGAGAGTTAATCTCCTCTACTTACGGAGGCACCTCAGCGAATGACGATGCTTAAACATATGTTTAGACCAAAAAACGCGGTCTGAGCTGTGATATTGCAATGCAAAAAGTCACGCTTGCACGATTAATGTCACAACTCGGACTGCGTTTTTTGGTCTAAACATATGTTTCGGCATCGTCATTCGCTGAGCTGCCTCCGTAAGTTGAGGTGATTGGCTCTCCGACTATTGCGCGTGAGAGTAGACACACAGACGTTTTTTAGGGTGTAAGTTTTTGTACCTTCCTCCTCTATTTCAGTAATCCAAACCCGTCATAGAGTTTGTGGACATGAAGGAGAGGGAGCGTAAAAAATTTAATTTTCCCTCCGAGTCCGGAGCTCACCGTCATGTCACCATAACAAGGAGACATAGGAGAGTAGTCCATTATCGAAATAAATAGCGCGAGGGTCAAGTATAGACCACCACGCGGCCCTGACGTCACGCAGCTGCGGTGGCGCTGTCGACGGCACAGCACAAGCGCAGACGCTTCACTGCACGCGAATCAGTTTCTGCGCACGCGCAGTGCCCACACCTGTTGTGGGCAAACGCGGGCTTGTTTGTAAACAGCGTGTCGGTCTATAAACTGACAGAACAATAGCGAACTCTCAACTGCCGTTTTAATAATCACAGAAGACGAAAAAAAGGACGCGTCTCTCTCACATCTTTCTTTTCGGTATGGAAAATTCCCAAAATTAAATTGTCTTGATGGGAAGAGGAAGTTACGCTAAAAGAACTGAGAAATAACAAAAAGGAAGAGGGCGTTACGTTAGAAAACTGAGAATTACCAGAAAAAAAGAAGAAATTCTCCACAGTAGCCTAATGAAACCACCTCAAGTTTGAAAGTTAAGGTATTGAAGATCATTTTTAGGTTAATTCCACTGATGGTGCACTGACATCACGAGTTTTCTTTTCTTTGATGGTCTTTGCTTCGTATAGTTGCCTTGATATATTCTCACGGTACCTTCGAATGACCTTTGTCTCTGTGAATATCGGCTTGCAGTGACAGTCCCTTACGTGCACTGCGAGATGCTCCGATGGTGTTGACTTGAGTGACGCAGCGTGTTCACGTTACCTGGTGTTCACGCACCGGCGAGACTGGCCGACATGTTCTCTGCCACAGGTGAAAGGTATTTCATATATAACCTGGCTTTGGCAAGGTATATATGTTTGCTTGCGCCTCTGGTCGCATTCTTGGCAACGTTTTTGTTGGGATTTTATCATAGGACAAAGCTTCTTTAGCTTGACCGGTGCTGAAAAGACGACAGGGATGTCGTACTTGGCGGGGGCCAACATTTTCGTGTTGTGGGATACCCGGTGAGATGTAGGGTATTACAACCAGGCGTTGTCCTTTGTTCTTGGCTTTTTTCTGTCTGTGGGTGTTGATCATTATTTCTACTACCTCTCGTACAAAGTGGTGCTTGGATAACCTGAGGTCTTGAGTCGATGTATCTGTGTCTCAAAGCCCTGTCTTGCCGTGTGGTCACATGACTTCTTTCGGGCTGCGCTAAGAGAGTTTTTGATTATAGACATTTTAATGGGTTCTGAATGGAGGACTCATGCTGGAGTAAACGTTTTCTTGAGCGTGGCAGCGCAACAGCCGCCGCCGGAGTTAATAGCCCCACGACGAGCGCGCGTTTTTTTTCGAAGCGGGCGCACCACTGGCGGCTCGCGACAAAAATCTGAAATGACGTCAGGCGAAGTCCATGCGGAACGGACGGGGGAAGCCGTCTCAACCAAAGCGAACCGTTGGGGGCAGGTTATCTACGTACGCGTGAGCGTAGTTCGTGAATGAAAAGGGGAGATTATTCTGCAGAGGTCAAGATCGCCGAGCAGCGAAATGATACGGCAGTTTGAAAAGAGAGAAGGAAACACGTCACGTCGTATTTTCTAACTTCCGCAGAATCATCTCCCATTTTCATTCGAACTAAACTCACCCGCAGGCAGGCAGATGATAACAACGGTTCCCCTCGAATTGAGACGAGCTCTCCGTCCACTCCGCATGGACTCGCCCTGACGTCACCTCTAGTTTTAGCGCAAGTCACCAGTCAAGCGGCCCTCGGAAATAAACGCTCGCTGGCGTAGAGCTATTAACTCTCCGTGGCGACTGCACATCCAGCAAGTGTGGTTTTGTTGGAATATCATCCGTAGCTCAAGAAGTTGAAGGCTATTGTCTGTCGGTAGCCCGTGTGTAAAGTTGAGTCCTTAAGCGTTTTCCGTGAAGATTGAACGTATGTTGTTGATTTGTTGCTCGTTCTTTACATCAGATTTGTTTTTCAGTAGTACGAGATAATCGTCCACATATTTGTATATTCTGACACCTGGTTGTTGGAAACCCACTGGGCGATGGCCCGATCGCATTTGGATAGGAAGATGTCGCATAACACTGGTGCCACGCATGATCCAATGCAAATTCCTCTCTTATGCAAGTAAGTATTCCCGTTGAATGAGACGACTGTGGATGTTAGGTAGAATGTCAGGTAACTCCAAGAATGTCCCATGATATATGCCGGCTTTGTTTTGAAAGGGCACTGTGCCATTTTCTTCGATATATTATCCTTACAGCTACGAACAGTTGGTCATGAAATATTGAATAAAACAAATCTTCCACATCGAGGGAAACCCATATTGAACTTGTATATTGCCATTTTTAAATCATGTTTAACTTGTTCTGAGTTTGAAATCAAGAACGGATCTTATAGGCGGAGGTTAGATAACTGATTAAAGAGGAACCTTGACATAGCTCCATGCCAAGGACCTTTTTTCAGTTGCGCACTACACGAAAGGGACATTCCACTTTGTGTGTTGTAGCCGTAAAGAACATTTCCAAAACATCTTTTTTTGGATGCTGTAATTTGCTTTTTCAGATTTTCTAACTCAGCTTGAAGCACAGTTGAAGGGCTTTAGCTTTAACTTTTGGTCTTTATATCTTGCAAATAGTCGAAGTTCTTGTGTATGGCTTCAGTCGCCTTTTTGCAAACAGATATTGTTGGGGCAAACTACAAACCCCCTTCCTCCTCTGAAACTAGGAGATTCAAATTGTGTGTTTTGGAAATATTTGACCAATCTAGGTCTCAATGTCTTGTTCTTAACATGCGGATTTCAACAAAACATCAACACATTCATCAATACATCTGGTCCTGTCATTTTCTGGAGCTTTTGCAGCAATGTCGCGTACAGTCGACAGCATCTGCACTCCCTGTATGTGCGGAGCCGTACAAAATTTGGGGCCTTTTCTCCAGGACCTTTTTAATGGCTAAGGGAAGAGAGGACTCGCCCAAATATCTGACCGACTCGCCTTTGGTGTTCCTTCTGTTTGGCTCGTAGATATCGTAGGTGGAATGTAAGTCCTCCAGAGAGATTCTGTCATCGTGGCTGAAGTGTGGAGGAAGGACTTGTATCTTGACTCATGGTTGAAACCGGAGGAATTCGTGTTTGCTAGTAGCAGTCTTGAGTAGTTACTTTTAAAAAAGTAATTCGTTACAGTTACAGTTACTTTCAGAAAAAGTAGCGAAGTTATCGTTACAGTTACCGCGACAAAAGAGTAACTCGTTACAGTTACAGTTACTTTCAAAAAGTAACGACGTTACTTTTCAGTTACTTTTCTATAACACAAAAATTAGGAAAACTAAGAAAACGCCCTCACAAAGTTCTATTGCATAAAATGAAAAAAATACGCTTTTTACTTCATATTGTAACTTAGTAGCAGTTGCTTCTCGAAATTAGTAGTTTGAAAGTTTCCACACCAGAGTATAGGCGCAAATCAAAATGTGAAACATGCGCAGTGCCCTCCGCGTGTATTGTTGTTTCACGGTTGATTTACCTGATTAAAGAGCGTTTGCATACAAAAAAAGACAACCCACAACATAGATAGTGCTTCAAAACACTAAGATGTAATGTGTAGAGTCCAGCACAAGCGCGTGCGTAAAGATAACCAGATTTTTTTTTTTCAAATCTACACGTGGCTATATTTGGGTCGTGACTCGCGGCAAAAGAACGTATTCACAAGTTTGTGCAAGGCCAATTTGACACTCGAAATGTCGGAACAGACGATTTGGAAAGTGCAAGATGTAGCTAAATAGTACTCGTGCAGTGATATATTATTCATAAAAGCTGCAAAGTAACGACAAAAGTCACGTCGTTTCTTTCATCGTTACCTCAGAAAAAAGTAACTCGTTACAGTTACAAGTTACCACAAAAGTAACGAAGTTACAGTAACGCGTTACTAGTAACGTGTTACTACTTAAGACTGGCTAGTAGCCACAAGCACTCACGGTAAAACCTAACTTGTCTCCACAGTTCGGATCGGAGATTCCTGCACATCCTTTTGCTGTGGCGCATTGATGACTTTGCCAGACCGAACATACCTCCGATGTTATGGGGTATGACATTGCTTCTAATGGCGAACGCATAGATTCTTGCTTGGCAGTTTGAAATGGCAATTAAATCAATTTGATTTTTATCGTATTGATTGATTGATTTACCATATTGAAATCAATATCAACATTTTTCATACCGAAAAGAAAGACCAGAGGAAAGGCGTCCTCTTTCTCGTCTTCTTTGTTTATTAAAACGACAGTTGAGAGTTAGCACTTGTTCTGTCAGTTTATACTTGACTTTTGCGCTATTTATTTCGATAATGCATATCCAACTAGCCCACCTTTTTATATTTAGTACAGCAGTCCATTGTTGAGAGTAAGTTGTTTTGTTCTCACGTTGTTTTTTATCGTCGCATTTTACTTATGTTTTAAATAAAGCGAGTTCCAGAGAACCACAGAAACATTGAAACAGCTTTCCGTTTGCATCTGTAAACCCGTAAAGCTCTTCTTATTGGGCACTCGTGTTTGCGATGATAATTATTCCCTGATTAAGGTAAATTTTTTCTGGTGTCCCTCGACAAACAAATAAAGTGTTTTGAATTTTCCTCCCTTGAATAATTTCCGCTTTCCAAATAAGCAAACCCCAGAGGAGTGCTTATAACTGTTAATGTTATTTCGAAGACACTTAAACTTATTTCTGCAAGACGTCCTCTTGTGCTCCGTTCTGATCCTGCGATGTTCACATACAGGAGCTTCTTCCGACTTTGGTACCGGTGCACATGCTACTTGTACATCTACACAGGTGCCCTCCGTGCTCTGTGGGTCCCCAGAATAGCTGCAACATGACAACCCGCCCCTCTTCCGCTCTCCTATCTGTGTCTCCACTGCGTTGTATTGCATTCTATGTATAAGGGCAGGAGCCAGTTGCCTAGACTTCGAAGTTGCCTCCTTCATTCCGTACTGAATTAATCGGCTCATCCGCTGAAGCACTCGGTTAGCCTCAATCACCCACCTCTCGATGTCAAGAGATTCTCTTCGGACACATGGGATTATGGATATTTACATGTACACCCTCTCATTGATCGCACTTAGTTTACTAAGTTCTGCCTCTATCTGCTTTCCCACGTTCTGGCTCCTCCAGTTCAACACGTCGTTGAGTACCGCGTGAATCAACACCAGAAATTCCCCCTCCATGCTCTCCCAAAATACCTCCTCTGCTTTGTCTGTGGCATCGACAATGTTCTTTACTGCCTGGGCCTCTATTTGCACCCCTTTGTCTCTTTTCACTCTTGCCCTAGAGAACTACATCTTTTCATCCTTGCCCCGTTGGAGTCTCCGACTAACAGCGCTCTCCTAACTGCCGATGGCTGCCTTCCGGCTGCTGTCTACTTCTACGGTGTTGATTGTGGAAATGCAATAACCCAAGTCTAAACCGTGCTTTTCAGAGACAATCAAACATGTTTGTCGTTGTTGATAATGTTTCTGTTGACGTCACACATATGAACCATGGTCTGCTCCTCGCGCTCTTTCTTGCTGGTCGTGTTCGGCGCCTAGGGAGGGGTAGAGATTTTTCGCTCCTTTAATAAAAACTGTTACAAAGATAAACGGATCTGAGGGTTTTGGAGAAAACAAATCTTTGAGGCAATGTTTCGGCTCCTCCTCCCACTACGGCATAAGACATAATTATTTGTCTCTGATGCGTTTAGCGACCTTGAACTAAAGCGGAGCGCTTCTAGTAGGGCTCATGCAGAATTAATGACATGCGTTTAAACGTTATTATCATAAGGAAAATTAGGTGGCTATGACAACATTCTAATGCCGTTACCGCGTCACCACGTTTTGGGATGAAACCTTCGAAAAATAAGTTTGTATTTATTCCTTAATTAGACCTCCTTAAGGGAGGTTCCTGGTGACGGGCCTTGCCGGCGAGGCGTGCTTTTGTCATACTTCTGCGCTTCCACTGTGTATCGTCGAATGCCGCTCCGGGTCATATTTATAACATTTATGTGTAGCACATATACGTTAAAGCCATGTTCTTGGGAGGTACAGTCAACTATATCCGAAGGGCATTGTTACTTTTCTTCTGGAAATAATATTTCGAAGGATCAGATGTGGTGATTGCCAAAGTTTCGCTAGCGCACTTGCACAGCTGTGAATATCTCAATGAAGCATGTATATAGTAATATTTTTTGCTTATGTTATGAGAGGTTAGAACATGTACACCAGAATGTAAAAATTGCAAGAGAATATTTTATGCAAAATAATGTACAAAAGAAGTCTACTAAACAGGTTTTGAATATTTCTGCGCAAATTGTTCACCAACAGACTACTTTATATAAAAATCCGCAAATATATTTAAAAAATTTAATTCTGAATTATAAAAACATACAAGAAAAACATGCTTAGGTTATATTGCTGTCTGTTATTGTTGCAAAAACATGCTAATTTATTTAAATGCCAAAAAATTAGCTTACGTAAATATTAAAAAAATACAGTTTTTTTTAACTTGTGCCCAACTCGCTTACGTGAGTTGTATTCACTTATAATGGCCAACTACTTGCAGTATCATTTCTTTAATGGACACGTGCAAATGAAAACAAACAAACATTGTTTTAAACAGCCTAGATGCAAAACAAATGTCATAAAACAAATTTACAACGAATGGGAAAATCCTAAGTCTATATTTACGGCGAAAAATGAATTTGTATTTGGCGCCTGCGGAGCCGCCGCTGGTCACGAGGTAGACCTGTGCGCCGCCAACGCCGCCGCCGGTTTAACGCGTTTCTCCCCGCCGCCGTCACCGCCGCCGGAAGGGAACCGTCCGGCGCGCCGCCGCCGTTAATATCTGACCGGCCCACAGGTCAATCACGAGGTGCTTGCGCTTTTGAGGAGCTTCGCTGGGCTCCAAAACTTAATTATTAATCATCGTTTTTTCTTTGTTGCGCTTTAAATTGAGATGAATAAGTAACTTTTAGACACCATGGAAAGTTTTTGAAGGAGCGCAAGCATTACGTGATATATAGTGACCCCTTTTCCGCGGCACCGACGGGTGCCAACTACAAATTCATTTCTGCTCCGTAAATACAGCTCTGAACAATTTTCTCTTTTTATTGTAAATTCGTTTTATGACATAATTTTTTCATACACACTCGTTTTCAAATTTCATTTGCATGTTTTTTTTAATGCGGAATGTTCATTCAAATTGAGCTAGAATGTAATCGTTTTTGGACTATTGCCGCACGACGATGGCTACCAGATGTATATATATATATATATATATATATATATATATATATATATATATATATATATATTGTACAACTGCCAAAGGCTGTACAGTGGTGCCGCTGTATCATAGGGGAAACAAAGTAATGCTGCCCTTAGCTTATTTAATTTTACATTTGTATTCCCCTCCACCCCCCCCCCCCTGCCCTTCCCGGTGCCTTTAGCTCTGCAAAGAACTGTCGGCGGACGCCACTGCTGCCGGCAGTGGAGAGATGCATGCACGCGGCGCGCTACCGAGAAGCCCAAAGCATTCGAACGAAGAGGGACTATCACAAGAAAACAAAGACGAAGAGAGTAGTATTTGCAGAGTCGCTATCTTGGTGTTCATCATTGCGTGACGACAAATGAACCACCTTCACTTTTTCATGGTATCCAGGCATACCAAGTGAAATACAATAAAACTTGAAAATCCACACTTTTTGTTGTTGTTAAGTGCGGCCATGTAAAACATATAGTGATGGCCCGTGTCATATTTAGTATATTTTTGACAAATATATACTCTATGAAAGTCATATCCTAGGGATGGTCACCAAGCAACATATACAGGGTGTTTCACGAAACGCGGGCCAAATAGTTCGTGTGGAAATTGCGCAACGCACAGATAAAGGGCTGTTTTCATACTGGTTTCTGCCAAAGGGCAAATTTAGAAAAATTAAGCGCGATATAAATATTAAAGTCGTCATTTCAATTGCAAGCGTGTTGGGCATAATTAAAAACTATTGAATCCACCTTCATTAAAGAGATTGAGCGATACGCTGCCTTTCACGGAACTCCGTAAAATCCACTCAATTAGGACGTGTCTGAGAAACGAAGAAGTGAGAGGGGGTTTAGAAGGCAATGCAAGGAAACACAAATTTAAAGCTAAACTATGGACACCAAAAGTTTTTACACTATATGATAGACCAACAAAACAGTACCAGCGTTGTTTCTTCTAGAACAAATAACTTTAAGCCAACGTCGTACGGCGCAGCCCCTATTGACGAATAAAAGTTAGGTCAATTTGGGTGTAGCCTTGTTTCTTTTTCTTGAGGTGCTCATAAGTTAATGTTCTGCCTTCCCAAGTTACTTCAAGTCACAGTAAACGGTTAAGAATATGTTTGAAAAAAGTGAAGTTTATTTTTTTATTATTGAAAGGCTTGCTTTATTTAGAGAAATAAGCTGCGTTTCTGCAACAATGACAAACCTCTAATAATTGCTAAGCATAATTTCTTAAATGTTCTCAAAGCGCCATTAAATATCATATTTTAGATATATTTTTCGTTGTTTTATTAGTAGTTTGTTCGTAAATGATTTGTGTTTGGGTCTCTAAAAGGGATTGTTTGATGTTTTTGTAAATTTGTTTTGCATATAAATATTTTAATCCACATTTTAACATTTTGAGTTTAAGTGCCACACAAGTTGTAAAATAAATGGAAGAAAATGCTATTACGTGCATGCTTTGGTGTGAAATTGACGGTCATATAAATTGCTATTGCGTAAGTTTTGCAGTCTCAATTCCTCGAGCCTTTAAATGTTATATCTCGAGAAGTAAGATAACTAAGGCGTTCACATATAGCTGAATGCTCCATATATGTACTTGGATTTAACATATAAATTTTCACAAATATTCCAAATATAACCCGAACCCATATTCTATGACCTGACATGAAGGCACCCGTGACGAACTTTCCAGTGCAGTATCGATGCACGGTCGATCAAAGTTTTTTTTTGTTTTGTTTTAGCAGAAACGCTTAAGATGATCACATCATGGCAAATTATACACCAGCTATTTTGTTTTCGCTCCTTTAGAAACTGCTTTGCTACATATAATTTCGTATGGCGAATGCAATGATAAGATTTAAAAAAATCTCCATATCTCACCTTCCAACTTAATGTATTCTTGTCATCATAACCCAGGCCATATCCCGTTATTTTGTAACCCGTGAACATGGTGTGCTGGGGAGGCCTATAGTTGCCGACACTATAGTCGTAATTTGAATCGCACGCCTGTCAAAGGAACAAATATTCGTATGTAAACAAATCTTGGTAATTTTGCGCATATATAGTTTTTCTCTCTGACTGACGTTCTCAAGATACCCGTGCAGTTTGCAACAGAAACGTCCATTTTGGGACTAACAAGCTTTCGCTCCAATTCTTTTATTATAGCCGAAGTACTGTCGTTTATAGCGGGTTTCATTTTCTGCACCATATAAGTATGAATTTGCCAGACGTAAGCCAAAAATGTCATGTATCAGCCGAACAACAAGAAGTGAAGCATAATCCTGGCATTTCCTCGTGAAGTTTAGTCAAATGAAGTTCAGGTGACGTACGAGTTACCATGCAGTGAAGACTAATCTCTGGCATTTGGTTGACAATTTCTTACCACAATACTCATATACGATCAGTATATAATAAGTTTTCTTATACATTTGGTGTTTTGAATTTCAGGATCATAAATCGTAAAAAGAAAGTTGCCGAACAAACTAGTCTCATTGAGTTATGATGCCCATCAGTTTAGTATAAGGTTTAGACAAATCGCTTCTTGGATATTCAAGTGTACAAACACAGCTTTTTCTTTTTGAGACACCCTCAACAAAATTCACACTTCAATTTAAAAATTTCGCAAACTTTTAAATTAAATAAAATTGCGTTAACATTAACTGTTTGTACTACACCTTTTTCACGAAGTAACATGGTGGGTATATCAGAAGGAAAAATATTTTTATCGCATTGGAGTAAAATTGTAGCAACTTGAAATCCTGAAAACCAGCGTCGGATGCAGGTTCGTGGTTGACAACAAGTCATACAATCGCTGTTTATACTAAACTAAGTTTAATTAAAGCAGAAAGAACATGCGCAAAGTATCTGTTTTGACTCTATTAGAAACATGTAATGAAGCTCCTTGTTGTTGGAATCTGTCCAATTTTAAATTAGTTTGGAGATGCCTACTTGACTAGTCTACTAGCAAGAGTGTTTCGCACAACCATCTGGAGAGTAACTTAGGGATTAATATTGCTTACGAAGTGGCATCTTCCCTGTTTTTATCACACCAATATACGTAGGGTGCTCTTTACAAGTGAACGAATTACTTGTAATTTATAACTTTTGTATATCTCTAAAAATTTAAATGCATAGTCTAAATGACCTAATTTTCGCGTGGACCTAAGTTTTGCAAATTTTTGCGAATCAGCCTACAATTCACGAAATATAGGTCCTCAGAACAATTCCGGTAAAATGTAAACACATTAAAATCTATATTGAGATCTCACCGCGTCGCCAAAATTAGAACTCGCGAAGTATTCCGAAGCTTCAGCTTCGACCTAAATCTCGAAATATTGATCCCTCGAAAAATAAGTCATTCACAGTATATAGGAAGTAATCCCCATAGTACCGTATTACTGTAGGTAGTATTAAACTTACTTGTGATGATTCCAATTTTAATGCGATTTCATTATTAAGCTACTTTTGAAAATTAGCCTGTAATATGGGTATCCTGTTTCCTTGCCACGGAAATAACTTCCCGGTAAATTTAGCAGAAAAACTGACGTCATTGAAACAATTTCACCGCTATATTTAGCAGAACAAATGACGTCACTAACTACGCATTAATTCAATTTCCCTTTTAAATTTTGATAAAAAAGTGAAAGCCGTTTACAACTCCCTGTAACGCCGAATTAGAGCGCAGCTCTTGAGGAGGAGGAGGGGAGGGTACGGGGGGGGACAAGTGACCTCGGGGAAGGGGGAAGGGGGTCGCATGGCCTCAGGGGGTCACTTGACGTCACTGATGACGTCAATAATGATGATGATGACGATGACGGATGCCGATGACGTCATCAGTGACGTCACTGATGACGTCATCAGTGATGATGACGATGACGATGCGGATGCCGATGACGTCATCAGTGACGTCACTGATGACGTTATCGGCATCCGCATCGTCATCGTCATCATCATCACGTGACCTCGGGGGATCACGTGACCTGGGGACCACGTGATCTGGGGTCACGTGACCTGGGGGTCGACGGTCGCGTGACCCCAGGTCACGTGACCTCCCATCCCGACGCGACCTTTCCTCCGGTTACGTGACCTGGGGGGTCACGTGACCTCGGGGGTGGGGGAGAGTCACGTGACCTGGGGGTCACGTGACCTCGGGCGGTTACGCCGACGGCGACGGCGACGGCGACGCCGACGCCGCTCAAGCCGGAAACGGGCGCCTAAGAGCTGCGCTCTAAAAAATACGTCACGACCAACGCATCAATTTAGATTCCCTGCAAAATTCGGCGAGAATATTGATGCGTTGCACAACGTCAGGGGACCTACAGACGAAGTCAGGAGCCCCGCGAAATGTTACGGAAAACAAGACGCCACAACGTGTCTTTCAATTTAATTTTCCTGCTAGAAATAACAAAAAATATTGACGTTATAAAAAAATTGTACGCGCCCCCCCCCCCCACTCCCCGCGCTTAGAAAAGGAAATGTGATCCAATTCCTGATAGTCGAGACCAAACGCGCTCTTCGCGTGGATTTTTTCCCCTCCGCTTCCTAATGGCTGCATCTGTTTTTACAAGATTCCTAATAAGATATCCTTGAGCCTAGTCCCCGACATTAGGATGGTTTTCAAAAGGGGGAGGGTTAAGACAATAAATATTTTCTGGCTCGGTGATTGTAATACAGTAATGAACAGTACAAAAAATCTGCTTCCAAACCGTCACAAGTTTTTTTTTTTAATTTGAAGTGTTAGAAAAGCAAGAGTTCATTTTCAAGTAACGATTCATTATTCTGTATTTACAAGTGATGAAGTAATCTAACAGAAGTGTTTCTAACTAAGACTAATTTTGATTGCAATTAATTTTAGATTAACGTGTACAAGCTTCATTGCACCTAAGAGAATATAACTGAAGGCCTGGTCAGGCCATAAGCATGCGGCACCAAAGGACCGACCGGTCGAACGACGAGCCAGAAAAACGGAAGAGCCTAATAACGCGCCGTCCAATCACGAACTAACTTGAACGCACAGGACTTCGTGATTGAGGGTGCCAAATAGGGATTCGGCCGTCTTTCTTACAGGTAATACCACACCTCGGGGGTGGTTTCATTTCAAATCGTGCAAAGAAAAATGTTGGGTCTCCAAAAAATTCTGGAAAAAAATATATGTTGTGTGCTTATTCTTCATTAGAACGAAATGGGAAGCGGTTTGGACGAAAAACGTTTTGCTCTCTAGGTATTATATTTCATTTCACCGAAAGCGGATTCTGAGATTTTGGCGATCGTCAGAGGTCGCACATTTGAGAGTCCCACTACGCTCATATGTGGGCAGCACAGCTATCAAACTTTTGTCACTTGTTTTATACTTTAGGTACAAATTTTGTTTTAATTACAACTGAAAAAATTTTTTGTTTAATATTTCGTAAAATAAAAATGGTCAAACCTAGTCTGTTTGACAAATATTTGCCGAACTTGAGTGATTAAAACTTTCGTTTCGTTTCAACGTTTCGGCATAAACAGCACAACAAACGAAAGCTTAAAACATTACCTTTTTCGTAAAAATATAATAGGTATTGTCAATCAGGTGTAATGCAGTGAAACAAACCTCTGAAGAAAAGAGGAATCGCTAAAAGTTTAACATTCTAAATCAATTTTCTAAAAAAAAAACATTTTTATTTTATTTTTTTGTACGGAATTCTTTTAAGATAGTCTTAAAACGTTGATAAAAATTAGAGTGGGCATTTTGTTTTTTGATGTAACGCCAAGCGTTTAAAAACATATTTTACCGTTTGCTATGCAATGACAATCTCGGTCGTTACCGATTGTTTTGCGCGGTTATCTTTTATTTGTTGAGATCTGACTTATTGTATTTATTTACTAAAATTTCGCATATATTTAAGCAGAACTGGTACATGAAAGTACGTTTAATACAAGATATGAACATTTATTGGCGTAATTCAACATTAAATACTTAAAAACAATGTGAAACGCAATTTCTTAGCAAAACATATTTTTGAATCTTGGTACAGCTGCATTCACAAATATAAATGTACAACATTTACAAGGTTTTGCAAAGACTGCTAACATGACAAGCAAAAATGAATCCTGTCGAACCACTGACAGGTCGATCACGTCAATCTACAGAGCGAGGTGAAGTATAAGTTAACCAAATGGCCGCTTCTCCCCACGCGCTAAGGCCACTGACAATCGACTAGTTTTAACTTGTGCAGGTGAAATGGAAGTATCGACAGTAACGCGAACAGTACAAAACCTAAAAAAGCGTTAATTGGAATCAGTCTGGTATCTTGGCTAACACTTCACTTTCACAGTTTTGCGTATTTTTCAATCACCAAGTTAACAGACCCGTCTTCGTTCTCAACCTTGACCCACAGATGGCATGTCTCAATGCCTTTCACGGGGCTTACAGCGTTTCAGTCTTTTTTTTTAAGTTACGATAGTCTTTCAGGAAAGTTGCATCACTTTTTAGAAGTACGATTCCAGGAACTTTTGCGGCAACCACCCGAAAATAGTTCTCCGCACATCCGATTGTCTCCAGTTCCGATGATCTGAGGTTGTGTAGGCATGCCTGGTGTTTGAGCACTGCACCCACGCTATCACATGCACTTTTGCCATGTCGTGTAGCAGAAAAAATCCACTTGGTCACTTCATTTCTTTTCGCCATCTCGTGCAGCTGGAAACTATACTTAAAATGGCTTGCTGCTCCGTCGGATACGTAGATTATTTATAGAAGCACGGGAATATGTTCTTCAAGCCACTCTTCAATTGCACTCAGGGCGAACAATGCGTGTGCTGTATCATGTACGATGTCGTCACTGATGACTCCAAAGCTGTAAGTCTTCTGCTGTGTTGTGGCAACACAGGTGAAGATAGAAACCATTTGATTTTTCCAATGAAAACCTTGTACGTCTCGAGGAAGAACAACACTCCAGTTTTCGGCGAAGTCAAAATGCAACACGGCAGTACGCGGCTTGATCTGGCTTCTTTCGAAGCATTTTGCAAGTCTCTGGGCTTGTCGGATGATCCAGTGGGGAATGTACTTCGTTGCCCATTTTCTTATTTCGTTAAGAAATGCATTACCTTCCGAATGTTTCTTAATCAATTCACCGGATTCCCATATTGCCAGCTCCACTTCGTCTTCTTCATTGATTGATAACGATTCTAGATTTAAACCATCTTTTTTCGGACACGATTTGAAGTTTAGCAGAAGACACTCCTCCGATAGGTTTTCGCACAGGCAAAGTTTCTTGACGTGTTCTAGACTCAAATATTTTCCGCCTGTGTTTGATATTGCCGCCAAACAAAGGGCGAAGTTCGCACTATAAATGCAAACGCACTCTTCGTGCACGAGACGTTTCATGACCCATTTTGGTCTCAGGGCGTAAAACTTGTAAACGCAAGCTTGATTTCTGGATGAGATGTCTTCATTTTTTTGTACATCTCATGGACAGACATTGTTAAAAAACGTTTTCCAACGAGGGTCTTTTGTCCATCTGAGTACAGCGTCACAAGATCTTTTGTATTAGGGCTTGCCCCTGTACAGCCTTTGTCATCGGACGCATAGTAGCTCAGTGCGAGGGCCACATCATTTTTGTGTAAGGGATGGCCTTGATAGGCGTCGACGATCGCCCACACACCATTTTCAGCTTTTTGCTTTCTTGATCTGTCCAGAAGATAAGTTGTGACTTCGGGAATTAAAGACATAACTTCTCTCCTCGTCAAACCGGAGGGTCGCAGAGTCAGAATTCGGCACTTTTCTTGTAAGGACGAGCTCTTGACGTAAGCGCACCGTTCGTTGGATGCCCACTGAGAGCAGGACGAACAAGAATTCTGCAGGTCGGGGCTTTCTATTGTTTGATAAACCTCACTAAGACGGCGGCCGATCTTCTTCGATAAATCTTTTGTTGTTTGTGTTAGCTTTCTTCCTAAGTATTTATCTCGAAGATCTTTCTTCAGCGCGGACGGCAGTTTCAACGGTGTCACACTTACGTCTGCTGCGCTGATGACTTCCTTCACGTATTCGATCATGGCTTGCTCCTCCTCAACTGCGGCGTCGCTCAGTGAAAGTCTCCTCTGCTCCTTGACGAAGTCTTGCAGGTCGCGCTTGAACATTGCAAAGCAGTTCTTCCAAATGCTGTCATCCCCGTTGACAGATGCCGCTTATTCAGCTGGAAGTCGCTGCTTTAGCAATTCGAAGTCCAGGTCAGACACTTTGCGGAAATTGCGCTGGTATTCAATTTTACTTTTGTGTCTTCTGGCATAATCAGGGCAGAACAGTCTACATTTGCTGAAGGTGCCTGCAATCGTCCATTCTTCGGTTCCAGAAATGACCAGCTCAGGTGACTGCGTGACTGAGCTTTCAGAAAAGGAAAAAGGCGGTATGTTCTTGGCTCTGAGCTGCCAGAAGGCCACCGCCAGCATGACCAGCTCAGCATATGGAGAGATATAATGCTTTGAGGAGAGAAAAAACCGAGTAATGTTATTCGGTCCAGAATGGCCACAAGGTCACCGCCGGTTGGGAGATAACAAAGAGAAAAGGGATAAAGAGGAAAAATGAGAAGACGCCACAACCCCAGCCGGTAGGCCCGCCATTAGAGGATTATAAGTGTTTTAACTTCACCGGCTCGACGGACCGGCCAAATCTTATTTGGTAAATTTACAAAACCGCCACTATCCCTCTCCGTGTGTTTGCTTTAGCTGTCAGCCACCTCTCAGCGGCTCGCAGCTGTTGCGACATGAGAAAGGAACTTTGCTTGTGCAGTGTCCACGGGGGGCTGTCGGTGGCCCAGGCATCGGCCAGCAAAGACCTTGCCAAAGCGGACAGCGGGATAGCACCGTCACGCAAAACAAAGTAAATGGAAAGGCTTACCCATATGCATTGTACTTTAAGAAACTGTCAGGTCTAGCGGCCGCCTCGTGGACGTTGAGAGGGAAGGTCGCCGAGGCGCGCTCAAAGGCGTCGACCTCGAAGCGTCGCCAGACTGAGGCGTTGTGAACCCTGCTAGACGCTACGCATACGTTGGCTACTACTCCGTTCACCCGTAAGCTGAGAGTGCGATGGAAGCTGCATGCTCGTTGGGGCAGTCAACTGTCGGCCTTGCACCGCCTGATGATCCCCTCCTTCGAGTACTTACGCGCGGAGCGCGAGATCAAGCGATAAGAGGCATGCCATTAATTGGCCCGGCGAGCACATAGCCTCCGCCGCACTGTCGGCTTAGGGTTGAACGGAGTATAGACGCACGCGAATTCGTTGAGGATAGGGTGCATGTGTGGCAGGCTTTAAGACGTTTTTCTTCCTGATAATGCAGCCTCTTTTGGTGTCATGGAACCGCAAACGAATCATCACTTGAATTCTTATAATCAACATGAAACCTCACTACTTAATACAATCCAATTAGATTACTACTATCTAAATAGTAATGCTTATAACGAGGTGAAAAGATGAAGATAGCTTGGAAATGCTTTTTTTGTCAAAATATGTGGAGACGTGCAGAGTAAGGTTGCCGAAACACGCAGGACGCGTATGTTGTGTCTTAGTTACACCAAGTTATGTTCTGCGTGACGCACATGGACACAACACACTGCTTACGTGTCATTTCTGCTACAAATACGTAAATACATATAGGTGAGATGTCAACAAATATATATAGCCGTGTAAAAGAATCAGTAACGTTCCAGATTGTCATGCATAGTAGAGTGGAAAATATTGTGTTTTTAAACGCATGGCGTTACATCAAAAAACAAAAGACCCACTCTAATTGTATCAACGTTTCAAGACTATGTTAAAAAATTTCCGTACAAAAATTAAAAAAAATTAAAAATGTTTTTTTTTAAGAAAATTGGTTTTGAATATTGTACTTTTAGCAATTCCTTTTTTCCTTCAGAGGTTTGTTTCACTGTATTACACCTGATTGACAATACCGATTATATTTTTTTCCGAAATAGGTAGTGTCGTAAGCTTTCGTTTAATATGCTGTTTATGCCAAAACGTTGAACAAAACGATAGTTATAATCACTCAAGTTTGGCAAAAATTTGTCCAAGGGACTAGGTTTAACCATTTTTATTTTACGAAATATTAAAAAAATTGATTTTTTATCACTTGTAATTAAAAATTTTTACCTAAAGTATAAAACAAGTGAAAAAGGTTTGATAGCTGTGCGGCCCATATATGAGCGTAGCGGGACTCTCAAATGTGCGACCTCTGACAATCGCCAAAATCTCAGAATCTGCTTTCGGTCAAATGAAATATAATAACTCGAGAACAAATTTTTTTCTTCAAAACCGCTTTCCATTTCGTTCTAATGAAGAATTAGCACACAACATATATTTTTTCCAGAATATTTTGAAGACTCCACATTTTTTTCTTGCATGATTTGAAATGAAACCGCCCTCGGACGTTTCTTCAAGCATGAGCATGGCCTTTCCGTGTCCTATGTGGATATCGCCTGTTGGGTGTCATAACAAAGGAAAAACCGGGCGAGGACTCTAATTCGCGGCCATGGATAAGCTGTTAGCCGTTGTTAATACGGTACGGGAGTTGATGCGCTTCTAAAAGTTATTGACAGGACTCCACGAAAACGAAGTCGCACGAAAGGTTCAACGGGAATTCGGCTTCAAGAGGTGGCTGTGGAGAGGTAGAACATATGTAAATACATATAAATAACCGGAACCTGCACCGAGACAAATATAACTCAATATGGCACGCAACTCCTATTAGATGCGAGTTGGAAACAATCATGATTTTGTGGCTATATTTTGTCTGGCGTATGCCGAGAGCGTGCATGCGAGTAATGAACTGGAGACGCTCAAATGCGGAATGTACGCTTGTTACGCTGACAAAGAACTCAATATTGCCAGCTGACATCTAGGATGCTCAGGCCTCCACGGTTCTTATTCTATATATTGCTTTCATAAGCCACCAAAAACCTTCCATTAAAGTGTTCAAATGCATAGAATCTAAAGATGATCATTGCCAATATAGCAAAACTTTATTTCGGGAAGTGTGTATTCATTTTCGATTATTAGAGTTGGAGTCTCGCCATCGTTCTTATTTGCTTCTGCCTCCGACAAAGATATTTTACATGTGCGACAGTCCCCTAACGGCCATCTTTGTGAATGACACTGTAATGCAGTGCAGCGCACCAAAAAAATCTTTTTTGCCCAACATAAAAAACGAAATTGCAAACGAGATGGCACAAATTAGAAGAAGCTCTACTGCACAGGGCTGTGTTTATCAAAATTTGTCTTATTTACTGTGTGGTGTTTTTTGTCAAAACTTTTCACTTTTCAACACCAACTAGCCTAGCTATCCACAATACTACAAT
>JAZHYW010041042.1:0-11911 GCA_037355805.1 Ixodes ricinus | reverse complement strand
CAAGCTTTTAGCCACCAAGAGTTATACCTTCTTACTCGAGCGAGGCTAAAACGGCTTAAATTATTCGAGTCGCATTTTTTAGAGCTCATCTTCACCGCTAGGGGCTGCTTCGTGGCCTGTGGTTAGCCTCGAGATGCTCGACTATTGAAACCAATTTATGGACAAATTGTCCCAATAGGCGACCCTGATCCAGAGACCCTTTTTTACGCCATCTTGCAGTGACAGTCTGCGGATGGCATAATAAAAATATTAACCCACCTGCCCCACCCGCACAAGCCGCTTTGAGGCGCCCCGGCGGCGGCCCAAGCCACGCTGTCCCCACTGCACCTCCGGAAAGTGAGTCCCGTCTGCGAGTGGGTCCTGGAGCGAGTCGTTAACTCCACCTGACATAAATATCCCGGCGTAATTGTTGCCATTTATTTTTACAGAATTTGTTTAGACGTATTGGCACTTTATTTTCTTTTAAAGTTTCGTGTCAATTCAAGAAATAGAAGATGTGGCTATTTTAGAGCATCCCCGCTGCCCATGAGATATTAGCGGATATGTACACATCGCGACAACTGTTAGCGTGAACACGACATCGGCGCATTTTCGCATTTTACTTCTAAAAAGCATTGGCGAGCCCGTAATTTTATCGCTTACATTATAGAACTAAATTAGCTCTTTCCGTAGAAATAATAACTTGGATGACATCTCTTGGTTTCAAAGTGAAAATCTGAAAAAACCGGCGATCGCTTGTTCGCGCTAACAGTGCCGCGCTCTGTACTCCGAAGAAGGAATCACGAAACAAGAAGTTGGACCCTTAATAATCCACGACCAGCGTTTCTTAAGTTGTTGCAGTGCGTGGCAGTATTTGGAGGAATAAATATTGCAAAGCACTAGAAGTATTATGCTTAGGCCGGATTTGTGTCAACACATCTTCTAAAGAATGCATAATTGAGTGCCTGTGTCCATGAACAGTTTGTATAAAACGAAAAAACCTACGTAATGAAAAAAAAAACAACTAAGCAACGGTCTCAGTTTGTGATTCTTTTCTTTTCAAATTCTGTGACACTGTTTTTTGTATGGGTTTCGCGATTGACGCTTTAGAGGTTTTTATGCTTAAAACTTCACCTATCGATATCATGAAAACATTTTTCTTTCTAAAGAAGCTACTTCTCAAAATATTTGATATCTTGTCAATATGGCAACTCAGCCCAATATATCCCTTTCAAAAGTCCGTGACAATGCCTGTCCGCCATTGCTTGACCCCATACTCGGAACGTCTATTGAACACAAGCAGTCAGCGTTTGGTGAGGTCTCTAATCTAATCACGTGCCTCGTGTACAAGCAATGACGACCGCCATTGTTGCTTGACGGACTTTTGAAAACGGGAGTATTTTGTTGCAGACGTCATCCCACGCTTGTAACCTTGTATGTGGAATTTAGAATCCATTGACATTGTTTTTGTATTTCATCCTGATCGTTATTGTTTTTTTTTAAATATTGATTTCCTAACTGCAACATTTCACTCCATTTACCGAATTTACAGCAATTTTCATCGAATGAATTGTTGATCTAGAAATTACTGAGTGTTCAGAACACCACCGTCATCAGCAAACCTTTCTAAGTTGAACTCTAATTTATTCAAATCAAAATCCCGTTTTTAGTCGGAGAAGTGTCTGGCAACACTGGTCGCTAAAATTATTTTCCGGCTGCGGTCGCGCGAGCAAACGCCCGTAATAAAGGGTATATTCGTTAAGATCCGTTATTCCATCCTTTCATTCACCCTTTTTCTTCCCGCCGAAAATCGATATTTTTCGGTTTCTAACAAGAATAATTGTTCGTTCCAGTACTTCGGCGATGTGCTTATTTCTTGCTGAGTTGCTTATATCATCACACGGTACGTAAGAAATACACGCAACGGCCCCGACGCTCATAGTGCTTCCCAAGAGACTCACCGTTATTCAGTCACTGGCAGGTTGAGAATGACAGGGTGTATCTTTCTTATCTTCGGTCTCAAGCACGCGCTTGTTCGTTCCGTCATACTCTGGGTGCGAGTGCAGGCTCGAGGCTCACGAGACGCTGAAGCTTTACCGAAGGGAGGAAGCTCCCTCTAAAGGCGGGACATCTGAAGGACCTCTCTGCCGCTCTAACCCTGTCTATGCCCATAGTGCCACGGACAGAATTAAAATGTGAGGGCCTCTAATTTGAATGCCCTGGCCTCCAACACGAGCTCGCTTGATTTTCTTCGCGCCCTGGCTGCTCGTCCACGCTTGAGGGTTGCGAGACGCCAATGAGTCATCGAAGCGTGGAATATCATGCTGGGCGCGCGGCATCAGAAGATCTTTCCTCACTTTTTAATGCTGTCCGTGGCTATAAAATGTATGAGCCACTCACAAATCCCTATTCTGTGATGAAAACATTCGACTCGCCCTGCTCTCTACTTTCAGCTTTCAAACGCTTGGGTCACACTGGTCGCAACTCAAGAAGGTGGGTCTGAGGCCATGTCGACAGGCGGTGCAAATTATTTCAAGATTGAATGGAAACTTTACTGAGTGGTTCTACTCAAGCCCTTTAAGAAAATGACAGAGATAGGAAATCGCAGATTTCTTAGTTCGATCGCCAATGCAATCGGACTCCTAAACGACGTATGTTCAAAATTCGCTACATCCATAAAGGACTCCCAATGGAAAACAAGATAGCAAAATAAAATTAAATAATATAAAGATGCAGCATTTGTAGGGTGCGCGTGCGCACACCACTTTGTACGGTATTTTCCACTCAGTTAATATCGACAATACTGTTTTTATGTTCATCATTAGCATCTCGTGGCGAGGAAATCCTAACATATTTATGGCGTAAGCTTCAGTTTACAGCGTACAGCGTTGGTTGTTCGTAGTAGGCTCTAAAGCAGTGCATTAAAGTCTGTTGTAACTGAAACCGTTTCCGTGACTTCTTCACGTAGTTCTGGAATTCCACCGGACTCTTGAGGAGCTTTACCAAGGAATCCAGGCTATTATTTCGGCGGTCGCTGTGTTCATGGCAATATACATCATCATTGCAGCACAGAAAGTAAGCAATACACTACACTAGTAAATATTCTTTTTTACATATAAATTGCTTGGACAGGAAATGTATGTTGTCTAATTCCGCCTCCGCATTCCCCCACATACGGGCAAACAAAAAGAAAGCAGTATATACATATCGTTAGTCACAAATTGAGTCTTTCAACGTGCATCTATATCAGGTCAAACCTTTTAAAAGATGGAAACGTTTAGGAATTGGTCCTTACTAATATTGAGTCTCACGACGTTACGGTGGCGCTAACATGTTTTTGTTCCGGGAATGTTTTGTGACGTGAGTGTGCGATCCAGGCTTTTAATATATTTTGTGCCAGTTGAGTGTCCTTAGGAGCTTTTGAGAAACATGTTTTATTGAGGGTAGACACGCCAGTATAGAGTGTTTTCGGGCGCTGCTTGTCAGTAACGAAAGCCATATAGATATAGGCATTTAACCGGATATCAACGAAACTTTTCAAAAAAGTGTGGTGTCTTTAGGCAGTCGATTTGTTGTACTCAAACTTTGTTAGTTTTAATTTATAATAAAAGTGCCATAAAAAAAGAAAAAACTATTCTTTCCATCGACCCGAAAAAATTGGAGCCAAACCTTTTGGTTGGCATTGACACTCACAGATGACACCGCGTGGAATAAAACTTGAAAAGTAAAACATATAAAATAGCGCAAAAAGGGACAAGGACAAGAAGTATACAGGACAGGCGCTATAACATATAAAATAGCGCAAAAAAAACAAGAACAAGAAGCATACAGACAGGCGCATAACAAGAAGTATACAGGACATAGCCTGTCCTGTATACTTCTTGTCCTTGTCTTTTTTGCGCTATTTTATATGTTTTACTCAGATGAACCAACGAGCCCAACAACGTACCCTACAAAACTTGAAAACTACTTTGATTTACACGCACTAAAGCAGATCCTGCAGACCCGAGGACACATATATGCTTTGAGCACGTCGGTAGAGACTTTATGTATAACCAATGCAGTACTGCGTAAAGTACATATAAAAAGCACTTCAAGTGTTGCACAAAGTAAATGAGAGATTATGTACCTCATGTAGTAAGTACACCGGGCGCAATATACTTGAATTAAAGTAGTGCGCACTTTCATTATAAAATACGTGTACTTTTTACACAATCTTTGTTGATGCCCTTTCACTTCCCATTACAGTGCTTTTTAACTGGCATTCATTGTCCCAGGCGCAATCCACGCTGCATCACGTATTCTCAGAAACGGCGGCGAATATTATATCAAGTCAAGTTGCGGCAGGGTTGTTGTCTAACAAATGCGTTATCTGAATACAACTTCGCGAAAAAATCCATGGCACACCGTTTGCTGGCTCAAATCCGCCGACTCTACAAGTCTAAATGGTAAAAATTGAAGCGGATTGTTGTGTTTTCAGAGGCAAACAATAAAAGGGTCAATTGACTCCCTAAGGGCGGTGCAAGGGGGGCATCTGTACCTCTCAGGATTCCGTGGGTAATTACAGAGAAATGCGTTGGCGGCATACTCTTAGGGGGCGGTTACAATGCTTATTGTGAGCGTGCGACAAGACAGTACTGTCACGGTGCAGCTCTTCTAAGAAACATTTTGCGCTGAACATGGCCGGACTGGCAAAAACATCCGGTGTAGCAGCCAACACTCTTTTTTAATGAATTTAGCTTACCCGATCACAGCACTTTACAAAATATTCATAGCCACACTTGGCGCTAACTTGTTTTACCGGTGACCTGGAAATTGAGGACACAACCCCCCCCCCCCCCCCATGCTCCGGAGAAAGCTACCGCAATCATCTCAACCTTTGTACGTCTACTGAATCTGCGGGCTAGCAAAGGGGCATCTGGTAATAAGAGGAACGAAGACTAATTATCATGTAGATTTTATCAGTTACTGGCATTGGTGAATGTGTTTCTGCAGCGGCTTCGGAACCGTCGAGACCGCAAATGCTTTCTAGATTAATATTCCAGCTCCGATGAAGAATTAAACATGGCAATGCGTTGCCCTCGATGCAGCTTACAACTCCGGGACACCCGATGGAATATGAGCTCCGAGCAACTCGAGAGGGACTAATGGTGTGAGTGAAATAACATACAAAGGAACGCTGGGTGCGGATAGGTTTTCAAAGTTCAAGCTTCCAATTCTTTACTCGGGAGCGGGATCGAGAAATACGGCCGCAGGAAGGCGCCCTAGCGCTTCATTTTAAGACGCAACGCGGACGCTGTCATAGGTGGCGCTGCCAATCAGCTATCAACGTAGAGAGGCGCGCCCTCTACAGAGGACGCACACTCCCAAAACATCTTGCAAACGAGAATCTGTCTTACGCATTTTTTTTTGTATGGCGGCCGTGTCACTTTGATTTAGGTTGCTGAATTACTTTAAGTATATTAAAGTGGACCTTCAATTAGGTTGGGAAAACTTGTACATTACTTGTAGTCATTGTTGGGTAAAGTACATCTAAAAGGTACTTCAAGTAAAGTACAAAGTAAATTAGATGTGATGCACTTCGAGTAAAGTAGTAGGTACACTGAGTGCAACGTACTTGAAGTAAAGGGCTATAAATACACTGTACTTTCAAAGTAAAGTACAAGTATTTTAACACAATCGTTCATGATGCGCTTTAATTTCCTATACAGTGATTATTTAACTGGTATGAATTGCGCACGGGTAATCAAGGCTGCATGACCTATTTTCAAAAACAGCTGCGAATATTCGATAAAGTGGCCACAGAGTTCCTTAGTTTGAGGAATTTAGCCAAATTCCTGAAAATCACTGTATAGTGATTTTCTTGAACTGGATTGTTGCACCCAAGGGGGTTAAATGTACTAGGAGAGAGCATGACGCCAGCCCTGTAGCTTCCGCAAGCAATCCTCTCATAAAAAAGTGTCCTCTCCTTAATGAGAAAAAAAAACAGTGAGTGCGAGCTAGTGATAATTAATCATAATGTGACACCTGAGATTGGGGTGCGAAAAAATTATGGAACTTTCAAGTCGAAGGAAAAGACAAAAGAGAATGACTCAAAACATTCTGACATTCTCCTCTGTTGTCTTTTTCTTCGATTCGAAAGTTTAATTTTTCCGCACCACAGTCTCAGGTGCTACATTATGATTAATTTTGTTCGCCTAATATTTAAACCTCCTCGCTGGAGCTGACCTACCGAGAAGTAGCGAGTGTGGAGGAAGGGACCCGAGACGTGTCCTGTTCGGATGGCTGTTTATGGAACACTGACTTGCGGGTGCGCAAGCCCCGCGTGCCCCCCCCCCCCCCCCAATCGTCCGCGCGTCTTCCTCGTTTCTTATTTCTCAACATCCTGCCGGGCCGGAGCTGGTGTCTCTGCTGCCTCAAGAAGGTAGAGCCGCTGGACAAGCCTGTTGATCTCTCGCCCATTTGGAAGAATAATTCTGCACAATCGTGGAACTTGATCTCTCCCGGGAAAGAGCGCTGCAATCCGACCGAGTTTCCACAGTAGGGGAGGAGTGTCATCGTCATTGACGATCACGACGTCGCCAACCTTGATTGTGTGGGTCGGAGTCTGAGGGCTTTCATGAGCCGACCGCAACTGCAGTAGGTACTCGTGTTTCCATCTACGCCAAAAATGGCCTAGAATTGTTTGGCGTAGTTTGGCTTGTTTTTGAAGGCTTGACTCTGTGGACAGCTGGTTGAACTCCCTAGTCGATGAGGAATGGCAGTGAGGCGCCTGCCTATGAGGAAATATGAGGGACAAAGTGGCTGTCGCTCTGAGGGATCGGAACCCAACGTGGTCAGAGGTCGGCTGTTTACCGCTGGTTCCACTTCACATAGCAAGGTTTGTAGCGCATCGAATGTCAGGCTGCTGCGACCGAGTGCTCGTTTTAAGACATCCTTCGCTGTCCGGATTACTCGTTCCCACCATCCCCCCCCCCACCAGGGTGCTCTTTCCACAATGAACTTCCACTGTATCCGAAGCACGCTGCAGTAGTCTTGAACTTCGGATGTGGACAATATGGCAAGCATTCGTGCGGAGCATTTGAACCTCTGTGCGATATCGGAATAGATAGTTGATGGAAGTCCGCGTCGGGCTACGAAACGCCTGAATGCTTGTAGAAATTGAGTTGCGGTCATGTCAGACACAAGCTCTATGTGGATGGCGCGAGTAACCGCGCATGAGAAAAGGGTGATGTACGCCTTGGAGTTAGACGCTGGAGCGGTACGTACGTATAGAGGCCCAGCAAAATCAACGCCCACTATCGCAAATGGGGTTGCTTCGTGGATTCGTTCGTGAGGATGTGGGGCGTATGGGGCGGTTTCGGGTGCAAGGCGTCTTCGCCGGCATGGCAGGCACTTGTTTGTTATGCGTCTGACCGTTTGGCGACCCTTGATTATCCAGAAGCGTTCTCGAAGCTCCGTGAGTGTTACTTGGGCACCTCCATGCATGAGTCGTCGGTGTGTGTTCGACACTAGCAGGTCAGTAATCTCGTGCTTGCGGGGCAAGAGAATCGGATGCTTCACATCGGGCAAGTCATCTAGCTCTTGCAGTCGTCCTCCCACATGCAATAACTTGTCCTCACCGGGAAACGGATGGAGATTGCCGATGTTTGATGCAGTAGATGTTGAATCTATCTGACAGGGATCATCAAAGGCCACAGGAAAAGATTCCCTTTGTGTGATGGACATCCAATAGGTCTCGGCCCTTCTGAGCTCGGCAGACGTCAATGGTCCGGTTTTTGATGGCCAGGACTGGGATGAATTCTTGACAAATCGCTGAATCCAAGCTGTAATCCTTAAAACCCGAGTTAGGGATCCGTAATGGTGAAGCTGAAGAACCTTGGGTAGGTTTGCTGTTGTAACAGGGTTTGCCGTGGACATCTGTGCTTCTTCATTTAAGGGCAGATCGGGGGACTCTGACGTTCTTCTCGGGGCCAGGTGTGTTCTGGTTGTGACAGCCAAGAAGGTCCGGTCCACCATCGTGCTTCATTTTTGAGCGCAGAAGCCGAGTTTCCACGTGTTACGAGATCGGCTGGGTTATGACTACTTGAGCAATGTGCCCACCGAGAAGGGTCTGACAGACGGTTAGTCTCGTCGACTCGGTTTCTCACAAACGGCTGCCACCTTGACCCATCCCCCTTGATCCTGTAAAGCGCAATCTTGTAGTCTGTCCAGAGACTTGTTTGGGGATTGTCTAAGCTCGGAGTTTTCAATACATTGTCGATGAGGCGTGCTCCTAGAAGGCAGGCGAGCAACTCGAGCCGTGGCAACGTAATTATTTATGGGGGCCACTCGACTTTTGCTGATCAACAAACGCGTTGAAATCGCGCCATCTGTGTTGATGGAACGGACGTAGATGGCAGTGCCATAAGCTTGTGGGCTTGCGTCGACAAAGACGTGAAGCTCAATAGTGCTAGGCGACAAGGAAATTACATACCGGGGTATGCGAAATGATTCAAAAATAGATAATTCAGTGCACCCTGCGTTCCATTCACTCTGCGTTTCTTGTGGGAGAACCTTATCCCAGGGGTGTTTGTTTATCCAAAGCGATTGGAAAAGGGTTTTGGCCCGAATTGTGACAGGAGCCAGGTAGCCTAGAGTATCATAAAGTCGAGAACAAACTTGCAAAACTGAGCGTTTTGTTGGTTGTTGGGATGTGAGACACGTAGTGACGTTTTGCGAGCTCAAGATGATTTCGTCGGTTGTGCGGTCCCAAATAATCCCAAGAACCTTCATTGTGCGCGTCGTGCCGGCTTCATTGTCGTAAGCGGTGCCGTCTTCATGAAACTGCTGTTCAAGCGCGCTTGAGTTCGAAGCCCATTTTCTTAGTTCCATGCTAGCCTCTGCCAGGATCGCTGTACTCTCGTGGTAGAGGCGCAACGCGCCGTGTTCCGTGGATGCTCCAACAATTAAGTCATCGACATAGAAGGCATCCTGGATCTGGGTGACAGTTCCAGGGTACCTGCTCTCCAAGGCTTTGAAATGATGGCGAAGAGTAGCGGAGAGCAGAAATGGACTTGAAGCGACTCCAAACGGTACTCTTGTCATCCGCCATTCAACAACCTTTGGGGCATCTGTGCCTTTGGGAAGTTGGTCGACCCACAGGAAGCGAAGTGCGTCGCGATCTTCTTGACGAACCTGAATCTGCAGGTAAGCCTTTCGAATGTCGGCCACGCATACGACTTTGGAGCATCAGAAGCTCAGGAGAAGTTGGAGGAGATTTGCATCCAGCGTGGGACCCTTTTCTAAGACGTTTTTTAACGATCGTTTGTTGGGAGCATGAGAAGAAGCGTCGAATACCACGCGGATTTTTGTGGTAATAGCATCTCGGCGTATTACAGCGTGGTGTGGTAAGTACTATGTGTTATCTGCTTGTTGGGTTAATGACTGCACCCTCTCTGCATGGTTTTCATCGAAATAGGCTCGGATAGTTTTGTCGTATTGCTCCAGCAATTCTGGTTCTCCCTTAAACCGCCAAAGTTGTGAGAACAGTCGGGTTTCTGCGATGCTACGGTTGCTGCAATCTGGTCCTAGGCCAGCGGTACTTATCATTAGACGCACTTTGTACCGCTTATTACGCTTTTTTATGCTTCTTTCAAATCGTTGGAGCGCTGGGTGATCAATTGGTTGAGTGTCAGCTGAGTCGGTGATACCCATGGCATCTAGGCGCCACATTTGTGAAGGATCAAAATCCTCGTTCCCGTCTTTTGGAGAATTCACATGACAGTGAAAGGGTGGTGACTGTGCTTTGTGGGTTGCCAGAATGATAGGTATACGTCCCTTGAATCATCCAACCAAAGACGGTTTCAACTGCCGTTAGTGTCTTGCTGAGGCGTTTAATTTTGCCTGTGGCAATCTTCCAATAGGCGTCAGATCCTTTGAGGACACCTATTTCATTCGGGCATGGCATACCTTCTGGCGCTATGTAAGCACTCAGCATGTTTTCAGAGTGGAGTTGAGCTTGCAGCTCTTCGTCGATCGGATGACTGGTGACAGTGCAGATTTCTGGCACCTCCAATGCTTCCAAGTTGACTCGTGTGCCGGTGGTTCGACCACATAGTTCGATGGTAACTCGTCGGCAGTGACAGCGTGAAGGTCGTCGAGCGTTACCAAACGTGAATACGTTGAGCTCTTCGTTTCCAAGAGCTGTGCAGTTCAAATTGTTTGAGACATCGCGACGCACGAAGGTTCTTTGACTTCCGCTGTCCAGCAATATTCGAAACAAGGACTCTTTCATGAAGCGAAGAAGCCCACACTTCGCCCGTTTGAAGCAGAACTGACGGTCCTTGCTTTGCCGCGTTCGTTGGGGCACTAATAACTGCCGCAGAGTTTGGAGTAGAGTCTTCTCCAGATTGGCCGATGCCCTGCGCAGCTTGAGGGTGTCGGGAAACGTCGCATAGAATGGTCAGGTGGTGCCCTCCGCAAGCGGTACAGGTTAGGCTCTTTGCTGTGCGGCAGGCACGGGCGATGTGGTTCCGTTTGGCACACTTAAAGCAGCAGCGTGCCCGTGTGAGCCTTAATCGTTTTTCCTGGGTCGATAGTGTAACCTTGCAGCTCTGAACGTCGTGTTCGACGGAGGCACAGAGCGGACACGAAAGAACTCGGTGGTTAACTGATTCGTTGGTCAGTGCCAGTGCAGACGGATTGTTCGATAGGGACTGAGTTTGTAAGTTCGGCTGATGTGGTGTGCCTTCGGATGCCCGAGTAGGTTGTTCCATGCACTCTTCCTCTCGTATGTCGATCTGGATTTGAAGAAACGTCATGATAAGCTTGACTTGATCGTCTGGGCGCCATTCGAGCGCGTTGGGGCTTTCTGTTGTAACCCTTTCCTTTATTTTCTGGCGGTACATGAGTGCTAGGTCTTCGGGAAGAGCTCTCAACAGCACACGATGAAGAACCACCGCGTAGTTGTTGGGCGGAACATTCAAGCCTTCCAGATATGTTGTGCGGAAGTGAATAGCGTCGAACAGCTGACGTAGTTGGCTGACGTTTCTTGAGCTGCTTATTTTCGGGAGATTCAGGTAGCTGGTTAATATGTTCGTCGATCAAGAAATCACGTCTTCCAAATCGGTCATGAAGTGTACGAACTGCAAGGTCATAATTCTGCTCGGAGAGACGAATGCCTTCGACAGCCCGCTTTGCGTTGTGAGTGAGGTATGTCATGAGGTACTTAAATTTCTCGATGAGAGGGAGATCGGGATTTCTGTGAATAGTGACATCGAAGTGGTCCCTAAATCCCTGTCAATCACTGATATTTCCGTCAAAGGTAGGTACCTGGAGTTTGGGAAGGGTGACCCTTTGATGACTGCCATGAGCGGGTGCTGTAAGGACGGTTCCGGTGGGAGAAAGGCTGCTCAAGGTTTCTGTTGTGGGAGGGTGGCCGCTGTGCTGCAGTGTGTCGGTTGGGGTGCTTGCAACACGTCTGGCGATAATCATGGGTTGGGATAGTTTGTCCGGGGCGTAACGAAGTCGCGTGATGCCGTGGCTAATCCCCGTGCGGTAGTCCTCTGCTCCTTCGATTTCGTTCTCCAAGTCGTCGTCGGTTGTCGATGTCAGGATGTCCCGGTCCAGGTCGGCTAGGCTTGTCTGCTTCTGGATGAGATAGTCGATCGGGAGCCGCAAGTCAAGCTCAGTTGTGTTCGGGTTCTGAATAAGGTCGTCCAGCTGGGATATTGTCCTGGTGACGGAGGAGCGGACAACGCCGCGGGTCCTGCGTAGGCGTTCCATGTCCTCTCAGGGCGTTTCGGCACCAAATGTATGTGGAGGAAGGGACCCGAGACGTGTCCTGTTCGGATGGCCGGTTATGGGACACAGACTTGCGGGTGCGCAAGCCCCGCGTGCCCCCCCCCCCCCCAATCGTCCGCGCGCTCTTCTTCGTCTCTTATTTCTCAAC
>JAZHYW010041041.1:0-10588 GCA_037355805.1 Ixodes ricinus | reverse complement strand
ATCGTGAGGTATTTCACCCACCGCTCGGAACATGCAAACTGATGCGCCCGTTTCCTGGGATCGGTCAATACCACCAAGAAGACAAGGCCTGCTCATGACGTCATCGTCGGTGGATCCCCGACCCACCCCGCAAAGCGGCAGACGCGTACGTCTTGGCGTCGCCGCCTGATAGCGTCGTGCTGGTTGTGAGACGCAGCGAGACACGCTGGAGGCGATGCCGACGCAAGCTATAGGCGGTGCTGCGTGGATCCACTAGTGATGACGTCAGAGAGGGCAAAGGCCTCGTCTTCTACGTGGTACTGAATCGGCACACAGGCAAGTCGTACCGGTTATCCACCCCTTTGGCGATGAGGAGTAATCGTCGGGAGTGAGAGCAGCGTCCCCCAAAGGAATAAGAAAGGAGAGAAAAGAGCCCAGTGAAGGCAGTATGAAAATAGCGAAGCCTCCCAGAACAGCATTCCTTTAGCCTGTAACAGGAGCGCTTTGTCCCGAGCGCACCTGACTTCTTTGTAGCACATTAATTACTGCAACTGTTGCACGTACCTGACGCGATGACGTAAATACCGGAAGTATGACGCCAACAGCGAACTGTGTGCTCGAACCTCAAGAAAACGTCCGCAACCACCCCTTGTAGTTGGAGAGGCTCACTAAGATGCCGACGTCTCCAGATAGACCACTCTATGACGGACAGTTCACGCGGGTAACACGTAATGCAGAGTTTGGAGGGGGCAGACTTGTACACGTTACCGAAAAATAGTAAGGAATTACATTTACAATTACTCAAGGCTAAATTGTAATTTATTACAATTACAATTACCCTCCCATAAAAGTAAGTGACCGTTACCCCAAAAGTAATCCGTTACTTTCGTGGCGTTACTTTCAACAATATTTTCCTCAATTAAGAAACAAAGGGAAGAAGGTTATTCAAGTTCTTATTGTTGCCACCTGTTCCATTTATTGACCTTGAGTATTTTGAGCAACACCTGACTCTCGAAAGTCTCGTCAGACATTTTGCGTTATTTCTTACTCAATATGTCGACTGCTACGCTGAACACCCTTTGAACTGAGGCACTGGATGGGAGTGCCATGTTGTGCCTCACGAATGTTTTATGCTCTGCATTGAGCTTTTTCAGCGAAGCAATGGAAGTACTATTTACCTCGAAGATAGAGCGAAGTTTCGTCATTGCAGCCGTTGCCTGATATTCGAGAGTTTTAGTAGAGTTGGTAACGGTAAGGGGATAATTAAATAATAAATAAGGTTTGGGTCGATATTCTTCTTCCTTTGGTTCTGAACAGGTCGAGCCTCGGTTGAGACGTTGGTGAATAAGAAAACGTTTCCAATATTTAAATATAAGTAATCGAGAAAAAAACAACGGGACACTTATAACAACAATTAATTAGAACGTTGGTTAAAACAAGGAAATGTAAACGCACGTTTGCCATGTGTACCTTTCTTGGTGCCGTTCAAAAACGCACGGAGCACGGACCGACTGCAGTTTACTCCGGTGTTCTCCGGATAGACGTCCGCTGATGCCACGGGCAGCGAAGGGCAGAGAACTAAGTAAGCCGCGCTCCCGGGACACTCACGAGCTTCACTCTCTCATCAAGCCCAGAATATCAAGTCTACGTCAGCCACCATCATGTTTTATTTGTAAAAATATCTGCTTGAGATAAGATGCGTCCTGCTGGGGTAAAAACAGGAAGAAGAAAAAAGGAAGACTATTACCATTTGCGAAGTGCTCGCAAGAAGCTGACTCACAAAAAGGGTGACTAAGATGCAAATAACCTGGCTGAAATTCACAAATAAAGTGGGCCAACCCTAGAAGTTGGACTGCAAAAAATGTAAGTAGCTTTTAAAACAGGGTCAAATAAGGTGAAAGAAGCAGAAAAAAATACATCCTGTTTTCTAAGAGATGATAAGTGTGCATCGACGAACGAGGATGCTTGTGGCAATAACACCTTCACATATTATCACACCTCTTTTAGTAAATTTTAGGGTAGACGGAGCGTTGTCTCGTGTTGTGACATTATAAAAATGGTCCTAGTCACTATAACCGAGAAGGACATTGTTAATTCTTGTCTGTGCACTTAGCGCCTTGAGCTTCTCGAAGAGGCATACAATCACTTGGTGTCTTCCTCTCCCCGCCTTCGATCGCAAAGAAAAACAAAGACACTAAAAAAAAAAAACGGATATAACTTGCCCCTTCTCCCTTTTTTTTTTGTAGAAATGTTTATTTGGATTTTTTGACATTGTTGTTAGGGTCTAAAAAAATAAAATCAGGGGCTTGGTGTTGCAAAAAAAAAAAGGCTTTGGGGAACTGAAGAGTGCCAAGCCTCCCTTTGCGCTGGTCAATTCGCGTGACAGTGTCACTGCGCTCAACTTTACCAAACTAAAAACGACATTCTCTTTAGAGGGGGGGGGGGGGGCTGGTCCTGAAAAAATGTAACGGATTACAAGGAATCCGTTACGTAAAAAATGTAAGGGAATTACTTTAAAATTACTCTAGAAAATATGTAATTATTCCGTTACTAAATTACCGATAAATGTAAGGGATTACAAGTAATTTCGTTACTTGTAACGGATTACGTACAAGTCTGGGAGGGGGGCTTGAATAACGTAGATGAATGTGGTAGTTAGTAGTTCATCCTTAAAAGTACGAACAGCGCAACGACATTGACAGCGTAAAAAAAGGGAGACAGGCAACAGCGCTGTTTTCTGGCTGTATTCTTAGGGGAGGTGGGGGGGGGGACTTTTTTTTCACACATTCCATTCCACCATTTTTCCAAACGAGTGACAAACAAAATGAAGAATACACCACAAAGAGAGGGAGCGCGAAAAGAAAGAGAGAACGAGAGGGAAGGAAAGTGACTCTCCGATAGGATTCCATTCCCAAGACTAGACGTCCGTGATCTTATGCAACCCGATTAGCATAAGCTCTCCTTCCACGCTGGCGTCACCGATGGGGGGCGCCGAAGGGAAGAACCACGACGTATACAACCGACAAAACATTCCCATCGACAGAACGCCGCCAACCACCACCAACACACACATACACACACGCACAAGAAAGAAAAGAATCGGCGCGAAAATAATGCAGCAAATAGCAGTCCGGATGCGGCGGCGGCGGCGATGGATGAGGGGGGATAAAGAAACAGAAACGACGAGGGGGGGGGGGGGCGAGAGTATGCGCGCAATCAGACTCACGGGGTCAGTCGTGGACGGCCGCCGTCGCTCTCATCCGGCGCTTCTGCTCCGCGGGACGGCGAATGCTGATGACCACCGCGTGACCAGAGGAGAGCCTTCTCCTCCGCCTTCTCCGGACGACCTACAAAAGAAGGCGCCGAGTTAAACACATACGGCACGACGTGGAAAACAAACGTCGCAACGCATCCTTCGGGGAGAGGCAGACAGCCAAGCACGAATACACACTCGAAAGGGTAGAGAACATACACACGACTAATATGCCTTTAGACGTGTTGGACAAGAGAAACGAAGGAAAAAAGACAGGTCCCGAACTGCAGGTTCGCTCCGGAGCGTATTATTACGACGACACCTAAACGACGGTCGGGAGTCAGCCCAACGAAGAATAATTTCGAAAACGCTATAGCGCTTTCGAAAGATTTAAAATTAATTATAGTTATGGTTCCGTATCTTCGAACGTCATTTTCATTTTTTACAGCGCAGTTTCCCCAGGATCGTGTCCCCCGCAAAGAAAGGAAGACACCGAACTCTGGACACCTACCGCCATCTATCAGCGACGGCGGCAAGCCACGTATCTGGTTGCCGCCATCGCTCATAGATGGCGACAGCTTTTCCACTCTGGCTTGCCGACTTGCGGCCGGCCATTACTTTCCATTGTACAGCTCCGCTGGTCTTCTTTCTTCACCAGGGTGGAAAGGCTGAAAGATTTTCTTAAAGAAACGCTGAAGACATAAAATTGAAAGAATAAAACACGGAGGACAAGCACAGGACAACCACTTTCTTTCATTTAGCATCTGGAGCTACGATTGAAAAAAACCAACGAAGGCGTTTGCTGGGCGTTCAGTCAGCGTTCAGAAAAGCCGGTGCTCCCTTTTGAGAGTGCTCATTCAAAGACTGTCAAGATCGGTATCATCAAGACGTTAATCACATCAGCCAAAACGAAATCCTGTCAACATTCGGCAACAGATAGCATAAAGAGCCAAACTCGACGACTTCTGAGTTCCGGATATCCGGTGGAACGCCTCGTGTCTGTTTTCCACCAACTTATTAACCCAAAGCCAACTACAAAACCGCCTTTCAGTCGAAGGATAGCCAGCATACCATACATTCATAATGCCTCCCATCGTATCCGTTCCATTGCATCACGCTACGACACTAAAGTTGTCTTTTCGAGTAGATTCAAATTGGCAAGCATGTGCAACATGATCAACCGACAAGAAGCCAAGCCGGCTTGCGAAAAAAAGCACGCCAGGCTTTTCCGGACTTGCTGCACAGAAAAAGTGTACTCGATCCCCCTCAAATGCGGAGCCGAGTACATAGGACTAACCGGCCGATGCATCAATGACCGCTTAAGAGAGCACGAAAACGAAGCTACTTAAAGAACCGACAACCCCATTCATCCGATCGCGGCTCACGCGAACGAATGCATTGGATGCGCGCCTGACTTCGCAGGAACCAAGACAAGAGGGGGACACCGCAATCGCCATGGACGTGAAATCATCGAATCCCTCTCATCCAGAACGCAGAAAACAATGTTTCATCGGCCTCAGACCTTATCAAGACGGGAATTAGAATTCATCAGGCCTGAACTTCAAAAATTTCGCAACTCCCCGTAAATACACACCATCACGGTAGCTCTGCCCGTGCCTCGTGGTCTCTCATTCCATCTCCTTTCACCCTTTCCATCTCCCGTTTTCCTTCCCTTTATCACCTTTCCATCTCCCAGTTTTCCTTCCGTCCCCCATATCACCATTTCCATCTCACAGTTAGCCTTCCCTTATCAACCTATCTCAGTCGGGGTCTCGTTCAGGGTGCAATGTCTCTGCCCAAAATAAACGTCGTTGCTAAATGAAAGAAAGTGGTTGTCCTGTGCTTGTCCTCCGTGTTTTATTCTTTCAATTTTATGTATTCATGTTCAACCCGCTCGCCTTCACCAGCCAAACGCTGAAGGTGCTTCTTGGATTTAATCGGAGCTATTTTTTGTTCATTTTCCGATTCTCCGAAACTTTATAAAGCTCTAAATAAAGGAAAGAAATAACCGCCCGTGTATGCACAGCCATTTTACCTAGACAGCCTTTTCAGCTGCGTGTGCCTTCCTGGTGGCGCTTTGGCACAGGTAATACGACGAAGCTTGCAAACAAAACTAGACTACAATTCCCGCTTTCTCGGCTATATTGCGCGCATATATTGCGTGCAAATCACCACTGAACGGTATGTGCGCGTTTAAACAATGATTTCTCATATCACTCGCGCACTTCTGCTTTTATAACACTAGGGCGCCATCCCGAAAAAAAAAAAACTGATAGAAAAAAAAATATATCAAGCTTAAAAAAATTAAATAGTAAAAAAAAATGATTTTTAGGAAACGATAATAGAGCTGATATCACGTAGGTTATCGATGTGTCTCGAAAAGAAAGGCTCGCTGAATAAACAAAAGGGATTCGGCAGAGATGTGGCACGCTGTTATATAACAAGCTCCGCGAAGCCACCGTCCACGAACAAAACAGGTTTCCGAAAAGAAGCCGATTTCGCTTCGCGAGCCGACCAATATCCCACTAAAGAAAATACAGAGTACCGGAGCACCCAAGAAAGCGGCAGCGCAATAACACTCCTCTCTCGGGGATAGGAAAATCTCAGAAAAGCTCGGCTACTTCGAAGAAACTCACATCCGCGCTCTTTCTTCTAGAACAGCGCTATAAAGCTTAGTTCGGGGGCTCATACAAAATAAGACGCAACACATTTTTTCCAAACCATCGAAAGTGCAAGTCACAGATGCGACAACAAAGCCACGCTGCCGCTAGATATAAGCGGGCTGCAAATGTATGGCAATAGGGACGATGTATAGAATCGCTAACAAAAACACACGTATAGTCGGTGACATCTTAAGAATGCAATAGATGCATCATCCTCCAGCGCGAGCTTTCTGCCTCTGATAACAATTTCACGCATGCGCAGCCAAAGTCTGACGGAAGGCGACGGGTTAACATCTCAGCCTTCTTGTTCTCCCCATTCCCTCCTTTTCTTTCTGAATGTATAGGACGTGTCAATGTGCTGAGTGAATGCACGTATTCGTTCGGCTGAACGCTCTTAAATCGGGTGGATTCGTGCGCAAACTGAGCCAGTCTTTTTTAAATTCAATAATTATTATTCGCCTAATATACAGGGTTTTTATTTTTCTTTTGTACAAATTCGTAAAAAAAATCGTGAAAATTACATTAATTTGCGTTTGTGTAGGTGAATTATACGACCATGGGAGGCATACCTATTAGCGCCGAGATGTTTCGGTGGCGCCCTCTTATGCTTCCCTTCATGACGTCACGACTGGGATTTGCCTCGCCGTGACGTCACCAGTTGTTATTCTGGATACTTACCATCGGGTGCGACGACGACTTTGATGGTGTGTTTAAAAGCACGGTAGATAGCTAGGAGTCATCGCAATCCGAAACTAACACCGTCAAAGTTGACAATGTGACAGTGCTCATATGCCCATGGTTTGGCCAATCGTGGAAAGCTGACCACAGCGACGCTTTTGGCCGCGCACATTGCTAATAGGGGGAATAATCGACACGGTAAGACTGTTAATTGACTAACATTTGTGGACTAAGTGTAATTACCGAAGATAAAGATATGGGGTCAATCAGAAACTTTCTGGGCGTCATCAAAGACCACTAAATAGGTAAATATTCGCAAGAATTGGGGCAGCAGGCGCGAAGCTATAGTGCCGCGAAAAGGTACCCGCACGGCTTCTCCGCCTCTCATGCTTGACATTTTCGCCCCACCATCACTCAATCCGTACACGAGTGGTTCTTTAGCGCAGCACCGCGCTTCCCACGCTTTTCTCATGCTTTTCTGAAGCGTATCTATTTCGTGGTTTTCGATTACGCTCGACAAGTTTCTGATTGAACCCTATCTTTATCTTCCGTAATTAACAATATAGTGTAACAAATTTTAGTTAGTTAACTGAATTATCGTGATGATTAGGCCCCTACATTATGTATCCCTGACCGCATAAATCACCTGCGCACACTGAAATAGTGTTGTATACGGACTTAAAAAAAAAATTTTGTTTGTTTTTAGTAGATGCCCGCTGCTGGCGAAAGTGAGGAACCCTTGTGTTGAGAAATAAGAGACGAGGAAGAGCGCGCGGACGATTGGGGGGCACGCGGGGCTAGCGCACCCGCAAGTCAGTGTTCCATAAACGGCCATCCGAACCGGACACGTCTCGGGTCCCTTCCTCCACACAAATTTGGTGCCGAAACCCTCGAGAGGACATGGATCGCCTACGCAGGACCCGCGGCGTTGTCCGCTCCGCCGTCACCAGGACGATATCCCAGCTGGACGTTCTTATCCAGAACCCGGACACAACAGAGCTTGATTTGCGGCTCCCGCTCGACTATCTCATCCAGAAGCAGACAAGCCTAGCCGACCTGGACCGGGATATCCTGACATCGACAACCGACGACGACTTGGAAAACGAAATCGAGGGAGCAGAAGACTACCGCACGGGGATTAGCCACGGCATCACGCGCCTCCGTTACGCCCTGGACAAACTATCCCAACCCACGATCATCGACACACGTGTTGCAAGCACCCCAACCGACACACTGCAGCACAGCGGCCACCCTCCCACAACCGAAACTTTGAGCAGCCTTCCTCCCACCGGAACCGTCCCTACAGCACCCGCTCATGGCAGTCATCGAAGGGTCGCCCTTCCCAAACTCCAGGTACCTACCTTTGCCGGAAACATCAGTGATTGGCAGGGATTTTGGGACCATTTTGACGTCACGATTCACAGAAATCCCGATCTCCCTCCCATCGAAAAATTTAAGTACCTGATGACATACCTTACTCACAACGCAAAGCGGGCTGTCGAAGGCATTCGTCTCTCCGAGCAGAATTATGACCTTGCTGTTCGTACACTTCATGACAGATTTGGAAGACGTGATATCTTGGTCGACGAACATATCAACCAGCTCCTGAATCTCCCGAAAATAAGCAGCTCAAGAAACGTCACCCAACTACGTCAGCTGTTCGACACCATTCGCTTCCGCACAACGTCTCTAGAAGGCTTGAATGTTCCGCCCAACAACTACGCGGTGGTTCTTCATCGTGTACTGATGAGAGCTCTTCCCGAAGATCTAGCACTCATGTACCGCCAGAAAATAAAGGAAAGCGCGACAACAGACAGCCCCAACGCTCTCGAATGGCGCCCAGACGACCAAGTCAAGCTCATCATGACGTTTCTTCAAATCCAGATAGAGATACGAGAGGAAGGACGCATGGAACAACCTACTCGGGCATCCGAAGGCACACCACAACAGCCGAACTTACAAACTCAGTCCCCCTCGAACAATCCATCTGCACTGGCACTGACCAACGAATCAGTTCACCGCCGAGTTCCTTCGTGTCCGCTCTGTGGCTCCACCGAGCATGACGTTCAGAGCTGCCAGGATGCTATATCGACCCAGGAAAAACGATCAAGGCTCACACAGGCGCGCTGCTGCTTTAAGTGTGGCAAACGCAACCACATAGCTCGTGCCTGCCGCTCAGCAAGGAGCTTAACCTGTACCACTTGCGGAGGGCACCACCTAACTATTCTATGCGACGTTTCCCGACCCCCTCAAGCTACGCAGGGCATCGGTCAATCTGGAGAAGATTCCACTCCAAACTCTGCGGCAGTTATTAGTGCCCGAACGAACGCGGCAAAGCAAGGACCGTCAGTTCTGCTTCAGACAGGCCAAGTGTGGGCTTCTTCGCTCCATCAAAGAGCTCTTGTTCGAATATTGCTGGACAGCGGTAGCCAAAGAACCTTCGTGCGTCGCGATGTCTCAAAAAATTTGAACTGCACAGCTCTTGGAAACGAAGAGCTCAACGTATTCACGTTTGGTAACGCTCGACGACCTTCACGCTATCACTGCCGACGAGTTACCATCGAACTATGTGGTCGAACCACCAGCACACGAGTCAACTTGGAAGCATTGGAGGTGCCAGAAATCTGCACTATCAGCAGTCATCCGATCGACGAAGAGCTGCAAGCTCAACTCCACTCTGAAAACATGCTCAGCGCCGACATAGCGCCAGAAGGTATGCCATGCCCGAATGAAATAGGTGTCCTCATAGGATCTGACGCCTATTGGAAGATTGCCACAGGCAAAATTAAACGCCTCAGCGAGACACTAACGGCAGTTGAAACCGTCTTTGGCTGGATGATACAAGGAACATATACCTATCATTCTGGCAACCCACGAAGCACAGTCACCACCCTTTCACTGTCATGTGAATTCTCCAACGACGAGAACGAGGATTTTGAGCCTTCACAAATGTGGCGCCTAGATGCCATGGGTATCACCGACTCAGCGGACACTCAACGAATTGATCACCCAGCGCTCGAACGATTTGAAAGAAGCATAAAAAAGCGTAATAGGCGGTACGAAGTGCCTCTCATGATAAGTAACGCTGGCCTAGGACCAGATTGCAACAACCGCAGCATCGCAGAAACCCGACTGTTCTCACAACTTCGGCGGTTTAAGGGAGAACCAGAATTGCTGGAGCAATACGACAAAACTATCCGAGCATATTTCAATGAAAACCACGCAGAGAGTGCATCCATCAACCCAACAAGCAGAGAACACATACTACTTACCACACCACGCTGTAATACGCCGAGATGCTATAACCACAAAAATCCGCGTAGTATTCGACGCTTCTTCTCACGCTCCCAACAAACCATCGTTGAACAACGTCTTAGAAAAGGGTCCCACGCTGGATGCAAACCTCCTCCAACTTCTCCTCAGCTTCCGATGCTCCAAGGTCGTATGCGTGGCCGATATTCGAAAGGCTTACCTGCAGATTCAGGTTCGTCAAGATGATCGCGACGCACTTCGCTTCCTGTGGGTCGACCAACTTCCCAAAGGCACAGATGCTCCAAAGGTTGTTGAATGGCGGATGACAAGAGTACCGTTTGGAGTCGCTTCAAGTCCATTTCTGCTCGCCGCTACTCTTCGCCATCATTTCAAGGCCATGGAGAGCAGGTACCCCGGAACTGTCACCCAGATCCAGGATGCCTTCTACGTCGATGACTTAATTGTTGGAGCATCCACGGAACACGGCGCGTTGCGCCTCTACCACGACAGTACAGCGATCCTCGCAGAAGCTAGCATGGAACTTAGAAAATGGGCTTCGAATTCAAGCGCGCTTGAACAGCAGTTTCTTGAAGACGGCACCGCTTACGACAATGAAGCCGGCACGACGCGCACAATGAAGGTTCTTGGGATTATTTGGGACCGCACAACCGACGAAATCATTTTGAGCTCTCAAAACGTCACTACGTTTCTCACATCCCAACAACCAACAAAACGCTCAGTCTTGCAAGTTTGTTCCCGACTT